>SRQG01000034.1:0-128032 GCA_018360325.1 Claviceps aff. humidiphila group G2b | reverse complement strand
CCCCCCCCCCCCCCCAGGAGAGGGCAAAGTAAAAAAAGGTGAATTGCTTACGTGATTGTGTCGCTGAGCTGAGAAGGAAGAGCTGTAACCTGGAATACTTGATGGATTGATACTTGATGGACTGATGATACTTGATGGATTGATACCTGACGGATTGATACTTGACGGATTGATGCATACGAGCGTAGCGAGCAGCCCCCCGGCAGGGCCCCCGGAGGGAAGTTGTGCTACAAAAGAAAACCAGTCTACAAAAGAAAAAAAACAACTTTCATCAACAAAGTCCTACCTAACTCTCTTCCACCGTACTCTCTTCTACCGTCCACAATCTCGGCTCAATATCCAAATCCATCGGAAGACTTCGCGTCGTCAAATGCTCTGCATTCTAAAGAGTGGGGAGGTGCAGGACTCGCTATAGCTGGCTAGGTACCTAGGTACCTAGAAAAAACTCGATTGGTAGGTGGGGTACCCCTGAGGCTGCTGTAGTCGCGTAGACAGGAAGAAGAGACGAGGCCCAATACACAACAACAACAACGACAACAAAAACAACAACAAGAGACGAGGCCTACGATTACGTATGATCATGTCTCACACTCACAAGGGGAACTGGAAGGCAATGCAGTACGATGCCACAATCTTGGTGAGTGAGTGGACCGCCTTTTGAACTCGTCTCCAAGGCTCGGGGATATCTCTCGTCTATCGCGATACGTGGGGCAAACTTGTCCGCTAACAAGGCCTCAACAAACGCGATTCCTCGCGCGGGACGTTAAATGCTTTCGGAATGACTTCAAAGGACATTGTGGTGCCGCCATCGCTGCTAACAGTAGGTGGGATTGTCCTTGGACGAAAGTCCAACGATGCGAACGCGACGGAAAGTTGGAAGTTCTGCCGTTTTCGAACCCCCACTGCACGTAGCAAAGCCCGCAGCCGGAATATACGAGGAAATAGAGCACAGAGAGTTCCACAGTACAGGCTACAGATGAACCCGGAGCTGAAGAACTCGAAAACGGTTTGCGGATCGGGATAAGATGTAAGAACAGTAAGGGCTTTCTAACATATCTATAACTGTGTTGTCAGATTGCATTGGCGTTGACATTGTCAAAGGCGCGAAACTTATTGAGATAAGCTCGCGGAGATCACTGTGTAGATGCGATCCAATAGCAAGTCGCCGAGTGCTCATTCTCATTGATAGTGAGCAATGAGCATCGAGCAGATCAGCATCAGGAGGTGTGCCAGCCGTAGACCTTGCTTACCGGCGTTCCTTGACGAGTTTTTTCTGGCCTGAAGTCGAATCCGGGGGCATGGTTGCGGAATAAGATGGAAGGCTGGAATGCGGAGGATTGTTTTTTCGGCGACAAGCTGGACTTACCCGCTAGGTACTTCAGCGGCCTTCCGTCGCTGCAAACAATGCATATTGCAGACAAATCATTGTAGCATTCGGCTGCATTCCATGATTTCCATCACATATCATTGTACGTACAGAGTGTTTCAGCGGGTGATTATGGCGGTTGCAGCGCTCCGCTCTCGCTGCGCCTCGGCGCAAACGGCTGGAAGTGTGGCGTCATCCGATCAGCAGCAGATGATGACGCAGTCCGCCACGCACCACCACGCTATTCCGTAAGTTGACGATGCCGCGCGGCACAGCCACAGCTCAACAATCATCTGCTGACTTTCTTCACGTCGTCTAAGAATAGCGACGCCGAGCATCTTGCATGGAGGGGCAAAAGGTTACCAAAGGAACCAAGATTGGAGAGAAAAAATGCGGAAGTGGCTTGTGACGCGTTTTCGATGCCGTTGCCGGCCACCAAACTCGGCCGACTCTTTCGTTGCCTCAGTTGGGCGGCCGAGGAATCAAGAAGTACGAGGAATCAAGAAGTATAAGTAGGAGCCTTAATGCTTTCGATGTTCATGTTGTTGACGCAAAATTCATTGTTGGCCATCCATTCCATACTACATATTACTCCCTCGTTTGTCGCCTACCTATAAACGACGCAACATAGAAAGGACTACCTACTCAAAACACCAAACACATCTCTCAACTACCAGCAACATGCGCAGCACTGCTATTCTCTCGGCCGTCTTGGCCGCTTCCACGGCGACTCAGGCTCTCCTCATTGTCCCTGAGCATTCAGCAAACACCACAATGACTCTTGCGCCACCTCTGCCTATCAAACCATCGGGAGAACCAATTCCCTCAGGCAATGCGACTGCTACCGGCCTGCCACCCGTCCCCACCGCTCCCAGCCCAGGGTCAAGTGGTGTTCCCATCGCTGGTGCGGCCATGAATGCGCAGAATTCACTCCTGGCCATGGGCGTTGCTATAGTCGTGGCTGTTCTCACGCTCTAAAACACAATCCGCCGCCGAAAGTAATATCGAGGAGGGATCGACACTTTGTTACTTGGATCTATAAGGCGTTTCTGGAGGGAAAAACAACGGGGGGATGATAGAGTGGATGGCGTTTGGAGCCAACCCTGTAGGCTGTGAGCCAGCTCGGATGTGTCACAGGTAACAGGACCGGGGGGGTTTTACTGTGTCTTCTTATTTGTTTTGTCGATTTTCCTTTTCGTTCTATGCAAACATGCCGGACCGTCGAGGTCCAGCCTCAAGTAATCTTAATACAAAACATACCCTCGAGACCGTTAATTTTGTGTATATTGAAGGCATAAGGAGGAACTCTTTCTGGAAATGACATCGTCCGCCGCTCCTAGCTACAATTCCGGTGAATCATCGTAACGCAATCGCACCGACATTACTATTGTTGTAGCATGCTGCATACCTCAAAACGTAGGTAGTCTTCTAAGAGTGTCAGGCGCAGCCAACGGCTGAGAGAAGGGAGAGGCTCTCTTTGGCCTGCTGCATCTTTTTGCCTTCCTCGTGGCAAGATCCCTGGATATCATTGGCCAGAGTCGAGGTCATCATACGATTTCCCGAGCCGGAGGCCTCGAGTCTTAAGGTGACGGCGTCACAAGTCGAAGCAAGGCTCTGTCAGCCATTGATCAGTGCAGAGTCCACAGGCCCAGCGACACCATACAATGGAGCTTTCAGGCTCTAACAAGCAGTTGCGGGACGTGATGAGCTATACTGTCAGTGGCCACTGACGTATCGAGCTTGGGAGCAATGTACTCCGTAGAGAGAACTTTAGAAGGATCGAATGTCGATAGAGAGTGGTCGGAAAGTGTAGCCAGTTGGTTGCTGACTAATCATGACGCTTTACGCGACAGAGATTGATTTCTCGCTTGTTGGCTGTGGGGATGTCTAGACCCTCGCGACGCTTCGCGACAAGCTGTGGTCACGCACTCTCCGACATCAATGATAACGTACAAGTCGTCAACCTTGTTCATTGTTTGAGCCACGCAGAACCACCCTAGCGCAACCCGAGATACGTATGCGCCTTTGAAAATGGCCAAGAACAAGCAAAAGTACAGCGACGATCGAGATCGCGCCAAGGACTGGCGACCGCGTCCATCTCCAAATTCCCAGCGCGATAGACCACCTCCGAGGTCCGACACCTGGAGACCTGGAGCGGGCGGACGCGGTGGTCGAGATGACTCCCGTGACTGGCGAAATCATGCACATCCCTCCTCCGACTCGTATCGGCCTCAGGTGCCAAAGGGAGACTTTACATTTCGCTTTGACAAACCCGCGGGCATGGTAGACCAACCGCGCAATGGCTACTCAGCTGGCAATAGGGGACGTTGGAAAGATTCCCGTGACGGCCCGCCGAAGAAGCCAGCTCGGCGTTGGCAGCCTGCCAACCCTTCCGAACGAGCCCTCATATCTGGCGCGACATTCGATGTCCCTGAGGAGCGGGTAGATGATGGACAAAGCGGAGCCAAGTTTCGCGACCTGGACGAGCTTTCGGATGATGATGAACTCGAAATGGATATATCTGCATCAGATTCGGAGGGACCGTCGAGAAAGCGTGCGCGTACAAATAAGGCGGCTGCGGACTCAAGTGCGGAGGTTCCTAAATGGTGTAATCCTGACCCGTACACTGCGTTGCCCTGTCCAGAGGAGACAACGCATAAGAAGCGTGACGTGGTAAAGCTCATCCGGAAGGCGAGGCTGGAAGGGCTGGCAAAACCAGATACCACTACGGAAGCTGAAGATGTCCTGTCGTTTGATCTGACTGAAGATGAGCAAGACGAGCAAGATGAAGACGTCCATACAGACAATATTCCACCACCTCCGTCCGAGCCTCAACCACCGCCGCCCTCTACAGAGCCTCCTGCCATGCCTCGAGGCCGTGATGCAGCACAGAGTATCCAAGCAAACAAAGTACCATCATTACCATCGCCGGACCGATCAGGCCCACTCGGCTCTAGGAAACGTACCGCGAATGACGAGATCAAACCTCCCGACTATGGCCAAATGAAGAAGTCGACCACAAAGGCGCCAAAGGGTACCATCACTTCGGCGTGGAAAGCAAAAAAGGATGAGATATCATGTCCTTGGCAGTCTTTTGACCACTCAAATACCCAAAACATGGCGTTTCGGTAAGTTTGCCCCAACCGATCCGTATTTGTGTACAAAATGTATTTGTATAGCAGCCCTGCACTCAACAGATATCTAATCGGCTTTTATAGACTGCACAAAGAGATTATTGATTTCTACGAGTATGCTCGACCGCGTGATTTCGAGCAGCGCATCCGGGATAATCTGGTTGAGAACCTGCGCAAAGCTATGAAGCGTGACGGGCGAAACTTTGCCTCTGCTGAGGTGCTTCCTTTTGGCTCCTTCATGTCTGGTCTCTACCTACCGACGGCGGACATGGATATCGTGGTGTGCTCGGCCAGCTACATGCGCGGCGGCCCCCCGACGTACCTGGGCGGCAAAAGCTGGCTCTACAAATTCTCCAAGTTCCTGACCACGCAGCATGTTGCTGACCCGGGCTCAATTGAAGTGATTGCGGGCGCCCGAATACCGCTGGTCAAGTTTGTAGACAAGCTCACGGGGCTGAAGGTGGACATATCCTTTGAGAACCTAGGCGGCGTCAGGGCCGTGGATACATTTCAGGCGTGGAAGAAGCAATATCCCGCGATGCCTATCCTGGTGACTCTCATCAAGCACTTCTTGCTGATGCGTGGGTTGAATGAGCCCGTCAACGGAGGCATTGGTGGCTTCTCAGTTATATGCTTGGTGGTCAGCATGCTGCAGCTGATGCCTCAGGTCCAGAGTCGTAGTATGATACCAGAGCATAATCTCGGAGAGATGCTACTGGAATTCTTGGAGCTGTACGGCCGGCAATTCCAGTTTGAGGTCAACGCCATCTCGCTCACCCGGCCAGTAGGGTATATGAGAAAGGTGAGCAACAATACCTGGCCAAGGCCATTCCCCCATTCTTCTCCATGTTCTGCCTTGTCCGCACCTCAGAAGATTTGCCTATTGCATCAACTAATCACATTCCATTGTTTTCACCGTTCAGTCCGACGTTGCAACTTTCACATACAGAGACAGATCCCGCCTCTCCATCATTGATCCCAACAATCCCTCCAACGATATATCCGGCGGCTCATCCAACACCAACGCCATCATGGCGCGTTTCGAAGACGCCTACTACGCCCTGCGAGACCAAATGACCCGCGTGGCCCGCGACCCCCAATGCGGCGGCATTCTCGATCCCATTCTGCGAGGAGACTACTCCTCCTTCCGCCAACAGCGAGAGTACCTACGGCACGTCCACGAAACCACCATCGGCCCCTGTTGAAGAAAGTGAAGAACGTGAAGCAAACATTCTTGCAGGCGGATAGGCCCTTCGAAAACACGGGATTGAAATCAAAAGAAAGACGTCCTTCATTCGAAGTATCCTTACATACCCCACCTCCCTAGACCGGACCGAGCATAGATTTCTACGAGACAAGACAAAGACACACGGCGTCAAATGGATCATGGCATTATTTTTTTATTTTTCTAATCAGGCATGTTATACGATATTATATTTGTATTCAATTTCACGTCCTCCAGAAGGCCCTCCCGCGGATCTTGGGCCGTGAGGAGAATCGAGAAATCACATACCTACCAAACCAGTATTTTGAGAGGAAAAGGAGGCTAGATTCGGAGTTTTGGACGGTGTACTATATACATATAACAAACGAGACGGAGCAGCGCCGCGACGCTACTCCTGGCCTATCCTAAGATCATTCTCTTTCCTCCACGTCCCCTTTTTTTTGTTGGGGGTTTTTTTCAGTTAATCGCTCATCTCAATAGTTTCTAGTGTCACCTTATACTGACGAGTCCAGTGTGCATAATCCCGGCGGCCGGTTCAACACGCGGCACCGATTGCTGTGCCTGTTTATCTGCCATGCTTACTATATTCTTTCTGGGAAAAAAAATATCGTGCTGCTCGTGCTAGCTTGACGTTCTATGAACTATGACACACACCGGAACGCACCGGATAGGTAATGCGGTGCCCTTGGTGTACCTGTGCGTAGGGGGGTCGCGCTCCCAACGAAAAGAACAAGGTCGTGTTGCGTACCCGCTGCTACTGACACTTATTGTCGTTTTAGTCTCTGAATCTTTTTTTGAGTATGCTTGATATGGTGAGAGGGGAAGAGGCGTTGATGTGGGCTCGTTTCAGTGTCGCGTGGAATGCTTGACACGTCTCTTGTTCGGGATGGCTTGGCGGGGAGGCCACTACTTTTTCTCACTGCCGCTCTGCTTGATGTAGAGTTGCGGAGAGGGAGGGGGTGGACTGGCTTTTCGGGTCAGGGAGCTTCATGTCATGGATGGGCTTGGAGAGGTGTTGAGGTGATGTTGATGTGGGTGGGCAATGGGCATCTAGATGATTACCTAGCATGGGCGCGTGCTTGATGCACACACAAGTCGAGGATGAAATTTTAGGTATACGCCGACAGTCGTTTCAGTCCGCGAGGGCGTTTTCCAATCATCCCGCTTAGCGCATGAATGTTTGTCTGCTTGTCTTGATGGCCCTACTCGGCACTTGAAACCTCTCAGCTATCTTCTTCAAAGAGTTGCGGTAACGAGAAAGAAGGTGCCGCAGTTCTGGCATACCTCCCGTGATTAATCGTACATACTACATTGGAGTGGGCAACTTTCCTATCGCATGTGTATGGCCTTTCCAGGAATAATTCAAAACCAGGCTGTGTCTTTCTTTTGTGCGATAGTGTTGATATAGGAGTTGTGTGTGTGTGGACTTCGGGAGTCGGGAGTCGGGAGCGGCACCGGACCCGACTGGGCTGCTGTGGTCCTTGTTACTGTACAAGAGAGGCACGACCCCACGATTGGAGATCCTCTTCCAGTCCAGGTTCCTGAACCCTTAAATCTCGCATCCTCTCACTCTGATCGCGTAGCATCTGTGAAATATAAACGAGGCGGTACTCCAACCTGCTCACAAGTCTCGGCCATGGCATTGAATCATCTCTACCCCTCATCGCCCCGCCATGTCCTCGCGGAGCTATACCTGGGCAAGTCCCTCCGCGAGATCCCAACCCCAGCCGCAGTCATAAACGTCGCCGCCGTTCGTCGGAACTGCGAGCGCATGCTCCAGACATGCGACAAGCTTGATCTCGGCTGGCGGGCTCATGTGAAGACACACAAGGTCAGTGAGAAACTCCCGATGTCTTTGCGCTCGGGCTGCGGGCATTACACACAAGTGACAAAGAAGTAGCCTGCTCATCGATGGATGGACGAGAAATAGACGGTGGAGATGACGCAGCTCCAAGTCGGGAAGGACGCGAGCCGGCCGGTGAACCTCATTGTTTCGACTATGGCCGAGGCCGAGTTCCTGTTGCCCATGCTGGAAGAGTACAAGAAAGAGGGCAGAAAGGTCAATGTAAGCCTCATGCAACACGCATACACATACGCACCCGAAGCATCATTGCATGTTGACAATCTGCTTTGCTTATCCAAGAAATAACCAACATGGACAGGTTCTCTACGGCCTACCAATTCCACAAAGCGCCGTACCGCGATTAGCCGCAGTCGCGCAGACGTTGGGCAAAGACAGCATTTCGGTTCTCATCGACGATGTCTCCCAACTTCCCATCCTGTCCACCTTCCACGCCCTTTCAGGTATCCTTCCCCATGCATACATCAAAGTCGACATGGGCGGACGCAGAGCCGGCGTTCAGGTACAGAGCGCTGAGTTTCTGGAGCTAGCTAACGCAGCGCTGGACGCTCACGGCCTCAACCAGATCATCCTATCTGGCCTGTACTCGCATGCGGGCCACTCCTACGGAGGTGACAGTCAAGCCGCCGCCATTGAAATGATGCACGCTGAAATTACCGCCATGCTAGAAGGTGCAGAGCGACTACAGACCAGAGCCAAAGAGAAATCCGTTACCGACTTGCCTGCTCTGGTTTTCTCGGCCGGAGCGTCGCCAACTTCACTGTCGGTGCAAAATATGTTTGCAGCAGAAGAAGCCGAAGCCGAAGCCGAAGCCGAAGCCGAAGCCGAAGCCGAAGACAAAGACAAAGACAAAGACAAAGAAGAAGAAAAGCGCGGAGGACACAAGGCTCGCGGCAACGAGCTACGACGCAAAGTCCAGTCCCTTTCCGAGCTGTTCACGTCAGTCAGGCAAAGAGGCTATGCCATCGAAATCCACGCGGGGGTTTACCCAACCCTCGATCTCCAGCAATTAGCAACCCACAGCATCAGCACGTGCAGGCTTTCTTGGCGAGATGTCGCCCTCACGGTGCTCGCTGAAGTACACAGTACCTATCCAGGGCGCGGCGCCCATGGCACCGACGAGGCTTTAATCGGCGCAGGCGTTCTTGCGCTCGCGAAAGAGCCTTGCAAAGCGTACGAGGGGATGGCCATGTTGACGCCGTGGAACAGAAGAGGAGTCGCGCAGCCAAGGTGTGAGGTGGAAGATTTCCGTGGCTGGGTGGTTGGGCGCTGCTCGCAGGAACATGGGATTTTGACATGGAGGAGTGGAAATCCAGAGGCGAGGTTTACCATGCAGGATGAGGAGGTGCCTCGGGTTGGAGACAAGGTGCGATTGTGGCCCAATCATGCGTGTATCACGGGGAGTCAGTTTGGGTGGTACTTTGTTGTGGATGAGGAGCGAGAGGGAGCGGAAGATGAGGTTGTGGATATTTGGGTCAGGGGGAGGGGATGGTAGGTATGTAGAGTGCAATTGGAGCATTTTGGTATGTATAAGTACCTAAAGTAAGGGGCAGGGACAGACTGGAAAGGATGATGAGGCCAGGGCGATTTCTGGTGCTTGCGCAGATAATCATCACCTCCAGTCGTCAAGGATGGTCCATCATCCATGGCCCATGGGTATTCTTTATTATAGAGTAGCGAGCACCTGCGAAAGACACCAAGCTTTTGCTCGGACCTCACAAAGATGCGTAGATGGTGGGACAAGTTGACAACTAGTTCATACACCAGGCTAAGTGTAGCACATGGAACCTTGGAACGGTTGACTGGAGTCTGGTCCCTGATCATGTCAATGCCACCATCCACGATTCCACACCACATGCACGGTGCCCCCTTGTAAGTTGAGATCCGCTGCAGTCGGCAATCTGGCGACCCCATTCACCCCATAATCCCATTCCGGAGTGGAACCCCGATCCCGCTTCGTTATCTCATCCCCCTTGCCACGAGTAAATCGGCAGGCAACGAATGGCCTACCACGCTGGCCGCCTTATCTTGTCTCCTCGAATCCGATTTGATAGCATGGTTCCTATCAAGAGAGCTGTAGCCTGTGAGGTATGTAGGTATGTAGTATTATGTACATATATATCTATCAGAGGCCTCGTACTCCCGTCGGCCACCACTCCACGCCTCCTGTTGCACGAACGAGCAAAGGCGTAGCATACTGCGTACAAGTCGACGATAACCTCCCCCATTTCCAATTCTACTCGATCAAACGGTATCCCCGCGACGAAAGCCAAGAGGCACCGGCACCATTGCCAACCCACAATGGATTCTTCCAAGTCGACCATAAAAGACGTCAGCGCAGTGGAAAGCCAAGTCCGCCAAGATGACCGCGAAGGAAGCATCAAACAAGGCCTCTACGACGAGAGCACACTCGTGCTAGACCCAGCCGCGGAGCGCAGATTGTGCACCAAATTCGATCTCCGTCTGATGCCCATACTAGCCACCATGTGTACGTTACGATTCCTTGGCCGACGTCCTGTCCTGCGTGCAGCAACGTCACAAATAACATCCCAGGCCACACCACGACCAGACCAGATGAGAATCTCCTTTCTCACCGCCCAAGTACATAAGTGTTGAGATCTGTGTACTGACGCGTGGGTAAATAGACTTGTTCTATTCGCTCGACAAGGGAAGTCTAAGCAATGCGCAGACAAACGGTCTCGGCAAGGGTACGAATATCTGCACTTATGAGCCCCTTGCCTTCAACCTCTTCGGCTGACCACAACCCCCCCTCACATAACATATAGACCTCAACTTCCGCGACGGCCAATACAACCTCGTCGTATCCATCTTCTTCATCCCCCTCGTCCTCTTCGCACCCCCCTTCTCCCTCCTCGCCACAAAGTACGGCCCCGCGCGAGCCCTCCCCATCATGATGCTCGCCTTTGGATCCATGACACTCCTCACGGCCGCAACGCGCAACTTTAGCGGCATATTTGCTGTGCGCTGGTTCATTGGCATGGCGGAGGCGGCCTTCTTCCCGACTGTGATTTACTATCTCACCACGTTTTACCGCCGGGGCGAATTAGCACGTCGGTTGGCCGTCTTTTACGCGGCGTCGAATATGGCGAATGCGTTTAGTGGGTTGCTCGCGTTTGCCATCTTCCGTATTCAGTCGCGGCTGGAGCCGTGGCGGTACCTCTTCTTGGTGGAGGGTGCGGCGACGGTCTTGTTCGCTGGGTTGGCGTATTGGCTTCTTCCGCGGAATGCGGCTACGGCTGGCTTCTTGAGTGAGGAGGAGAGAGGGCTGGCGTTTCATCGCATTCAGGTGGATTCTTCGTCGGTGGTGGCGGAGGAGTTTAACTTTCGGGACGCGCTCAAGATTTTTGCGTATCCTTCTTCGTATGTGTTTTTGGCCATCGAGGTGTGTTTGGGGGTGCCGCTGCAGGCTGTGACGCTGTTTTTGCCGCAGATTGTTCAGCGGCTGGGCTATTCGACCGTCAAGACCAACTTGTACACGGTGGCGCCTAATGTCACGGGGGCGGTGATGCTGCTGGTCTTGGCGTTTGCGTCCGACTTTTTGCGCATTCGGTTTCCGCTGATTGTGCTGGGCTTCGTGTTGACTTGCGTCGGCTTCGTCCTGTATGCCTCTCTCTCAGATGTGCATGCTCAGATACACGTGGCTTATTTTGCGACCTTTATGATGTGCTGGGGCACGTCTGCGCCGTCGGTCCTACTCTCGACGTGGTACAACAACAATATTGCTCATGAGGGCCGCCGCGTTACTCTCACGTCAGTTGGCGTGCCGCTGGCCAACGTCATGGGCCTCGTGGCGAGTAACGTGTTTCGCGAGCGCGATGCGCCCAAGTACCTCCCTGCGTTGGTCACCACGGCGTGTTTTGGCGCCACTGGGGCTGTCATAACGGGCCTTTTTGGTCTGTATATGATCTGGGACAACAAGAGGCGTGATCGGAAGGTTGGCAGAACCATCAAAGCGAGCGATGTACCGACTTTGAAGTTGAGAGACGGGCCCGCGGTGCCGGAATTTCGGTGGTACTTGTGAGAGCTCCAAAGCCTGTATCTCAATCCGTATAGGCGCTCCTTGTATCCTGATTCCTGGCTCATCAAGGCGGTGTCGAGCGTGCGGGACGTATTCTCATGGAAGCCGTGACATCCACGACGACTGAATCGCAACTCTCCGAAACAATGCGGCCCCTTTTGCGATGAAGCAAGCGACGAAGATCGAGCATCAATGGCATCAAGGCGAAAAGACTTCCAGTAGTCTAGCAGCTTTAAGGAGCAGCACATCTGTGACCAAGCGATAGAATGACAACGAAGGGAAGATGAGAAAAGTGCCTAAAGCGACCTCCCCAGCAAATTCAGGCCCTTGGACGCACCGCAAAATTCGTCATCTGCCTGCAAGAACAGTCCCAGATCGCCCAGCGCATCATCCTCCCAATGCCCATTGACAAGATTCAGATACTGGTCCTGGAACAAGTCGTCCTGTATACGCTGCTGCTGCTGCTGCTGATCGAGACTACTTGGCGACAACGCCACCAAGGCACCACCACCCTCACTGCTACCAACAAACGGATCCGTCTTTATAGCAGGCTTGCTCGCGGTAGTAGTCGTTTGCGCGGCATCTTCCTGCGCAGCATGCAGCCTGTCAGCAATCGACCGGTCCAGATACCGCAGGAACAGATCGAGGACGTTGTTATTGATGCGCCAGTACTTCTGAATCTCCTTGAGGCACAGGAGAGACATTTGAGCGCGGTGTTCGGCAATGCGGCGCGAGACGTCTACGCCGCGGCGAATGCTAATCACGTGAATGCAGAGCGCGGCGAAGAGGCTTGTAATTCTGCAGGTGATAAAACATGAGCAAGGGCGGCCAGCAAGCGAATACAATCATACCAAGTACGAGGGAAGTAAATGGAAAGGATGCCGTGAAGTTATCATGCCCGAGGACATGGGAGGGGGAGGGAAGGAAAACACGCCACTTACAAATGCATCTGCCCATACCGCAGAGTCCCGTGCGTAGACATGTCCTCTGCAATGCGACTGATTCTACACGCCGCGGCCGTGACGACGTTGTTCTTGTCGCCCTCGCCGTGGCGAAGGAAGCTGTTCCTGTGGATTAAAATGCGGAGATGGCTAGAGGAGTCAGAACGAAAGATCACGACCGAAAGAGCAACGCTTGGAGGTGCTCCGGTGACAAGCGTTTCGATTACTTTGAAAAGGAAAAGAAGATAAACAGGCAACATACTTGTACGCCAGATGCAACAAACACGTCCAGACAGACTCGCTGCCTTCCTCAATCGCATACTTCATGCTCTCGGGCAGACTGTCCTTCCAGGCCTCGAGGGCGCAGTCGAGATCGCGGACGTCATCTGCGGAGGCCTTGTTCTTTCCAGGTGCGAAGTGGAGGTCTATGACGCGGCCGACTGTGGAAGAAGAGGAGATTAGTGATGTGTTTGCATGTAGAGGTGCAATGCGCAGGGACGTCGCTGTGCAGATTGGTTTTGACTAATCTTGCACTCGGCTTCTTTGGGCACTACTCAACAGAAAACAAGAACAAGAAGCAGGTAGCACGAGGATATAGAGCTCAAAACAGAGAAAGACACTGTACTCACGTAACCTCGCCACTTCCACCATCTTGATGGTATACGTGATATGTTCCGGCTGACAGCTCCCAAAGATAGCCTCGTTGCTGACACTCACGGCCTCGGACTCCAGATCCGCAGCGCTCAGGGGCTCAATGTCGCAGTCTTCGTCGCGGATGCGGCTCGGGAGGCCCATTGCGGCGGCGACCTGTCTTTCACGGACCTGTGTGTGTGTTAGTCAACAATGAATTACGTGACGTTCTCTCTGTTTCTGTTTCCATGTCCTGACTTTTCTGCCCGGGGTTTCCTTATATCCTTCTGGGCTCTTTTTCTTTCCCCTTTAATCATAGACTCATGGAAACACTGAACAGGCAAAAGGGAAACCCACGTAGATAGACCACCAGATGCGTCTCCTCATCCGAGACATGGGCGTGTTTTTCGCGGTAGATCTCGGCCTATGAGGAAATCGTTAGCAAGGTCATGTCTCCTGATCGAGAACGACTTGAAGGGGGGAAAAAAAGGGATAGTGTTCTCACGATCTATGCAACCCATATGATTCAGAGAGAGTGATGACAACGCCCAACCAGTAACGCACATCGCGCACATCCGCTGGTCCGGCGCGCCAAAAACTCATAAGGAAGATGGACTGGATCAGTATAATCTCGTCCTTTTCCCAGTCGGCGTGGAAGAGTAGCCGCGCGCGGTGGTACAGCACGCTCTTGGCTTCCAACCTGTCCTGGAAGCCCATGGCCACAATGGTGGCGTCATCGCAGTAGGTGGTGCCGATGAAGAGCATGGCCTGCAGCAGGAAGCGGGATACGTCCATGGCGGCCAGCTGCCTCGTGATCTCGGCGCGGTCCAGGATCGGGAAGCTGGGATGGAACCAGGCGAAGTAGGCCTGCAGGGCGGGCATACAGGTCTGTAAGTCAGGGAGAGTAAGGGCGCCCTCGTCGCGGAGATAGCGCATCGTGCTCGCGCTGGTACCGCCTCCTTGGACCTGAGATTGCGAGCTGGGGCTGTCGGGGATAGGGAACGTGAGGCGCGGCTTTTGGCTCGCGGAGGCACTGCTGCTGCCCTGAGCGGCGGTCGCTTCATCGCCAGTGACGAGGGTGAGGAAATTCGATTCTCCAAAGAAGAGTGTGCCGGGAGCCGAGGCGGTAGCGGCCCCGGGGAGGCTATTCTCGGTTATGGAGGCGGAGGCGGAGGCGGAGGCGGCGGCGGCATCGCCAGAACGGCTCCGGATTGAGCGCGGAACGGGCGTCGCATCGGGCAAAAAGGCATCATCGGCGATGCTGGACGATGCCGCACGCGCATGTGTGTCGAATGTGCGCGCCGGACTCAAGGATGCGCTTGCGCTGGGCGCGGGAGCCGGTTCCAGTCTGCGAGACCGGCGAGGGTATCTGCGGGTGAGGGTAAAAAAATGGCGATCAGTAACCAGTGGCGATGACGCGATGAATTGAAGCAACTTTTTTTTTTTGGCCCCAATCCTTCGTCCTTCTCAATGCTCATGCGCATTCCCCACACGTATGCGAAAATGCATGGAGCAACTTGCAAGAGTATGTACAACATACCGTCCGCGCCGAGAGGGCAGAATCTCGCACATTGCCCCCGATGAGGCACAATTGCTGCAGGGCTGCACCTCGGTGACATTGCATCGCACTCGACGGCTGTTGCATTCGCGACATGCGTGCTTGGCCCGCGTCTTCTTTGGCCTCGGGCCCGCTGACGACGACGACGAGGCTCCTGTTACAGACGGCATGGCGCCTTGGAGGTACAGGGGGGCTGACGATCTCGACAAGATGTATGTGCCATTGGCGGGGGATTGGTCGAGCGCAGCACGTGCGGTGAGGCTTGGATTGTGGTCGGCTTTGCGCAGAATGAGACTGAGACTTGGATGCCGGGTCGTGTACTATGCTTTTGGTGAGAATAGTTAAGGGTGAGTGAGTGCCTGAAGAAGTGAATGAGTGAGCAAGTGAGTACTCCGTGGACCGTGAGTGATCGAGTAGGAAGAGTTGAGCCACGGCTTAGGCTGAGTCTGAGAGTATCCACACTGTGCCTGGTACGGCTTTTAGTGGCAACTTACAAGGAACAGTTTACCATGTCCGCTTGACTCGACAATTTCTCTGTCAGTCGGACAAGAAGTCTGCGTGTACACAGCATTTCCTGTGTACATAGGCATTTTCAAGGGGGATCACGTTTGTCGTCAATGACGCGCTGGGTGGCGGAGTTTGCTGCTCGGGCCGTGCCGAAGAATACTTTCCACGTTTGCGTTGTATGTACATACGTGTACGTGTAGATTCGAGAGTCCGACTTCTCGTCCATTCCTCGCCAAGAGATCATTTGAGAATTTTATGCCCGCTGATGGCGTCTCCTTCCCCCCCCCCTCGCATGCAGTCACGCGATCGGTTCTGTGGTGCCCAGAGGATGCTGTTAGTCTCCTGTGCCCAGCGCCTAACTCGGCAATCGTCTACGACCCGTGGGGTATGCTTGAGTCCGCCAGTTGCTGTGTTCTGCGAAGCGGTGACAGATGCGATGATCGATCATGCACCTCGACCGAATTGGGCGAGGTTTCACCTCGTGGATATTGTCATCTTTAACTTGTCATAGTGGAATCCCTTGATAGTATTGTTCTTTGTGTGTACATATGTATATGTATGTACATATGTATGTACATATTCCGTAGAAGGCAAGTTGTCTGAACAGGAATGACGTCAATAGGCTTGTTCCCGGACATATTCCCGCTTGACATCGCTGACTCGTTGTCATGGATTCGAGCTTTGGACAAAACGTAGATTTCGGCACCGTGACTTTTCACCATCATCTGCTATACAAACGCCACCTGTATCTTTAATTTTTTTTCCATCTCTCGACTTGAAAATGAGCTCTCCATTTACCTCATCATTGCAGTGAGCTTCAGGCGCGACACAGCCACCGATATGGTCCAGCGCGGCTTGCCCCTTGACCTCTGTTGTCAGAGGATGGAGATTCTGATAGCCCTGTTAGTCGTCTGCGCCAGAAGGCCGCCGAAGCGATTTGACAGCGAGTTCGACAGCGGTTCGGGCGCTGAAGATGAACTCTGAAGCGGTCATTAGAGATCAGTGCACTGCTTCTTTGCAAACTTTGCAAAGTTCAGTAGTTCACCGCTAACTATCGCGACAGGTCGCCTCAGCAGCGCCCCGCTGTATGATTTTCGAAGCCATCATCAGCCATATGCTCCTCGGTCGATCGAAAGTTGCACGTCTACAGCTTGATCAAGGTTATATAGTGCATTTTCACAGCTGCACAGACGGCACAGTACAGACCGTGACATTATGTATCCCGAAAGTTTCAACAGGATGAAATGGCTCATCGTCTTCAAAGATGAGTACAGTGGAGTGATCCAGGTTCATGCACTCCCCAACAACACATGCCTGATGTAATTTACTTTGCGACAATGGACTGCAATACAGTACGGACTCATTGAATCGCCCGCCATTATGTAGGGACCTTGTTCGAGCGCCCAAGTTTGAAACCTTGTTAAGCCGGTTGATGAATTGACAGACCGCTCGCTCATTGTCATGCCCGAATCAGGCAACGTTCAAGAGTCCGTACTGTCTTTCAGTCCATGTCGCAAAGTAAAAGACGATGAGACATTTCATCCTGTTGAAACTTTCGGGATATATAATTCTGCAGGTCCCAATGTACCATCCAAAATGGTCTAATCGCGGGGGTGGTCGTGAGGGTGACGAGTGACTCGTTTGGTGTAGGCCAGCGCGCATACTTCACAGTCTTTGCTCTGTGCCTTTGTGATCGGAACTTCCCTTGCATGTTGAACCAGTCGGCGTAGTTGCTTCCTGACCAAGATGGCCAGATCGTCGATGCCAGACCTCTCCGGTGCTTATGCGTGGATGATGAGCATAGCGAACCGTTTGATCGGCTTATGTTAACGTGTTTGCATGCATGAATTGTCACTGCCTTTGGGTCGATCTGGTACTGGGGGGGTTTATTTTACTCAACCGGCCGTCTCGAGATGGAACGGTCCTACGTAATATATGTAAGGAAGATGATGCCGTACTTCCTAATCAGCTGTGCTCGTACAGTGCTTTCCTGCATCGTCCCACTTCGGAGTGTGCTATCCGCTCCACAATACCAAATGTCTTTCTCCGTCTCGATAAGCTTGCTTTCGGACACGATGTTGGTGAGAAAATCATGTATTACCGCTACATCCTGGAGGACAAGGTCCTCCGTGCAGGGTCCGTTGATCCCATTGAGCACGTTTTTAAGAATTCGAGTGCCCCTTCCAAAGATTAGGTATGATGTGGTTCCTGCGTCGACGTACTCGTCGAAAGTTGGCTTGAACGTTCCTGGTTCGAGAAGTGATACATTATTGACAACATGCATTGCCCCGCAGTTGTCGAGTATTGTGCTCTGGGCCAAAATGCGGTGGTGGTCATCTGTTGCTGTAAGCGCCGACCGTGATTCAGTGTTTGATTCGATCATACCGGGACTCGGATCGAGAATTGCCATAATCATTTTGGGATCGGGAATGGCTGCCGACACCTTCCTTGGGAACTGTTTCCTGGGCTTGGTTTGATCGGAGTTGTTCCCACAGGAGCAATTTAAGGATTTAGACTTGTTCCAAGTGTCAGATGATGGCTTGCTGGCGCCGCCTCTAGTTCTCAATCTCTTGGTGTTACCTTTCTCATGCACCCTCGCCTTTCGATATCTCATGAATTCGTCAGAGACAGACTTGAGGGTAAACTCCATTGGGATATTGTTATTGTATTCGATCAATTTCATTATTTTCGTTTTTGCCCATGTTGGCTCAAAATTGACTCCAACCGCTTGAATGAATTTGAGGATTGCGTTTGCACCTTTGATCTCGTCAATGTCGTGGCGCACGGCTTTATGGTAAACATTGTTCCATTTCTCAATCCACTTGTCAGGGCTAGTGCTGGCCCATCTCGCTTCGTCCAGCAATTCTTTATAGAGAGTGGCTGTTTCGTCTTTGAGGTTCATCAATCCTGGGGAAAAGCTACTCTTCAGCTTTTTGGTGATCTCACGCAGGGTAACTTGCCTGCGACCAGTTTCAGTTCGAATTGCTTCAAGGGTTAACGAATGGAGGCTTGGATTGACTGTATTGGCGATCCATGTGTGGAGTACTATTTCCTTAGCCTCCTGAGATTCGTATTTACTGCAGGCGTCGAAATGGACCAGGTGGTAAAACTGGATTGCCTCCAGCATGGTAGCCTGTGGAACGTGGTTTCGAGTGCTACGATCCGTGATGTACTGTTCCAGAACCGCGTTGCTAGGCAATTCCGGTTCCTGAAGAAGATCAGATGCTTCTGATGGTAGATCTGGGTCAACCTTGTGCCAGATGTTCTGGCCCTCAGCAGTCTGCTTCAGGTCTTCGAACCATCTGGCCCAATGTTCCACCGATGCAAGTTTGACGGTGGTAGGCATATCGTTGAGCCAAAGATGTTAAAATTGGATAAAGTTTGAATTGAGATTGGGTGAAGGCTTGTGGTGAATTGACTTTGTGTGAAGAAGTGTGATAAAGAGATGAGTTGATTGAAGTGTGTTGTTAAGACAGAGTGGTTGCAGAAATTCGTTTTAAGAGATTCCTCTCGGGCCCATAACTGTCGCACAATGTGAGGGATGAATGTAAATGTATTGATGTTTGTGCTGGACTCCTCACTACAGAATGGGGAGAAGAACTACTTTTATAGTTGGGAGAAGAGATCTTCTTGTGAGCTATCTAGTCGGTAATTGCCCAGTCGGTAATTGCTCTGTCTAGAATAGGTAGTGATCGTCCTCGGCAGATTTGGTGAATGTGCCGGTAGTTGTGAATCTATTGGCAGATGAGAGAGTGATAGCTGGCATGTGGGGCCAATGTCTCAAAGTGCCACGGACAATGACCAGATGCTGGATCGTGAGCAACCATCATCTATGTGCTAGTAGCGCTTGGTCTTTTTTCTTCCCAGGAAATCCTCTCAGGTTGTTGGTTTACTTCTTCCAACCTTGGCACGAAGACAAAATTTTCTCACGACATCGTCATTATCGTACCATTTATTGTACACCGCTCAACAGGCAGCCAACTCATGAGTCATGAGTGTATCTATCATCTGACTCTGATACTTACAACAGTGCATGAGGCAATCTCCGAGTCTCACTTCCCAAGCACATTCGTGTAAGCCTCACCAATGACCATCAATGTTGAACGGCTCAAACTATCATTATGTTGATGAGAACCTTGAGAGGTTTCTCTTGTCATGTATAAATAGGCTCTTCTCTCAGCTAGTAACGTTGATAGAAGAGTTAGGCACAAATCATCATTACATTTCAACTCTCGCATTCATTGTGCAACATGAAGATAGTTGAGTAGTCGTTGGCTGAGACGCTAGATAAACGTTGAATCTGTCGTCAAGTGTCTTTATTGGCATATGAGAGTCGAGAGTGAGGCCGGAGATAGTCGGGTACCCTTTGGCCAAGGTGCTAGTGATGCACAGTCAACAGATATCAATGTCTTGGAATGTATCGTGCGATGTTTGATGACGATAATGTGACATTTTTACTCTTGATAACCAGCTTTTGAGCTGCGTGGGATACCAGAAGAGACGAGCTGCGCGCCAGGTACGATTTTGTCGCAGGATATGAGGAGTATAGCCTATGGGTGTCTATCGCACATCAGAGTGGTCAGACGGCTGCGCTCATTCTTTTGCGCGAGACCTCTGATTATTGTGAGAATCGGACATCACTACCGATCAAAAGGTCAGGACACTAAGCTGGCAGGAAACCGGCTTAGTGTGGGATATATAGTGCAGTCAACAGCCCTGGCCGTCACAGATCTCAATATTCCCAAGACATCGTACGAGTATTGCTATCGTACCCAGACATCGAATGATGCAATTCAAGACGACACGTATCTACATTCCAATAGTGCAATCACCGACTGGGCAATTGCCGCATAGCACATTCGCCGAGTACTGATCAATAGTCTCGACGAACCATTACAAATTCTTCGTAGGATAAAACCTGGGAGAAGCAACAATCACGTACGAAGCCAACACACCTCGTGGTATAAGTATGACTGTCCACCCTTTCCTTTCTCTCTCTGTTAGATAGCTTCCATGAATACAACAGATTGTTCATGTCAGTCCACCCAACGCGTATACGCAACCCTGACGTATTTATTCCAACAAATACAATCCATTTCATCCACGCAACCGTAATGCTTAGAAAACGACAAGACAAGTCGAAAACTAATTCTATTCTTTTCCCCTCCGTCAACCTCTACCCTATCCTGACGTATGCTTTGTGGACGATGCACCCCCTCCATAGGTATGATGGTATCAGCATTTCACATTGCATCCTGCGCCGCATGCCCATCGATAATCCCCTAAATCGTGTCCCACATCAATGAGAAAACCTCGGTACCGGCGCGCGATATGCCAACCTCCGTCTTGCCATCCACACTCTTCACACTCGTCCCAATCGTCTCCCCCTTCCGCTCCAGCACAATCTTCTTGCCCGACGTCTCAGGAAGCTTGTAGAAGCGGCGTCCATTTCGACTCAAGAAGGCTTCGAGCTTTTCTTGCGTCACATCAGACTCACTGATGTCGCCGCGCTCAATGCCCTCCTCTAGCGCCATGAGAACTAGTTGCGTTATGGCCGGTTGGGTGAATACTCCCGCAGGGGCTTTGCCTTGTTCCGCGGAAGTTTTGGAGAGAATCTGATGGGGGGCGCTGTCACTTCCGCTGCATAAAATAGTCAGGATATCGGGTCGTTCTCGGCCGGCGTTGCACTCTTTGCGAGAACAGAAAGAAAATGGGAGGAAAGGCGTGGAGAGGGAGAAAGTTGAAACGTACAAGAAGAATTTGGGGTTACCGCTGACGACGGCTTTCAAGAGCGCATCTCTGTCGGTTGGCTTCTTGGGGATCGGCTTGCAAAAGGCAAAGGGGTCGCAGCACGCGTCTGCACCTGTCAAGTAGAGGTGGTGTGCTGTGATGGTTGCTGGTTGGTATGGCGTTAGTATCTATGCGATTGAGCTCTTCGAGGCGAATTGTGATGCGTGCATACCCCCGACGGTAGAGCCACAGGCTTTGACGGCTTCGACTGCTGCAGAGGTGGTGCAGTGTTCAAGCTAGTTGATGTTAGTTGGAAGGAACTTTGTGCGATCATTCAGAGTTCGGGTGGTAGACGCACAACGATCCGGAGTTTGGGAAATTGTTCATGGAGCTTTTTCAAGGTTGGCAGGAAGGCTTCCTCCAGAGTTGTTCCCTCAGGGGCCAGAGCTTCTAGAACTTCCCCGTGAAGATTCAGGACTGTACAAGGCATCTATTCATCAGCAAGCCAAGGTGCACTATAGGGCCATGTGCATGATACTCACCCATACCGTTCTTCTCCATGGCGGCAAAGGTGGGATAGAATGCTTCAACATTGGCCACACCATTTTCGGAGTTTGTTGTGGCGCCTTGTCATAGTCAGATTCTGCGAATACCTATGCCGTGTCGGACGAAGAAGCCTCACCCTGAGGGTACATCTTTACACCGGCGATACCAGCCTTGGCAGCTTCGTCGATGACATCGGGAGTAACGGAGGGATGCAGCTTCACAATTCAGTAAATGGAAGGCAGTGACCTTCAAATTCGTGGGTTCCAAACATACAAAGAGAGACATCAAGTAATGCACATTTGGATCGATGGCCTCCAGCTGAGACTTGTACTGGAGAGCCTTGGAGCAGTCAGCACGGGCCAGGATGGCTGTATGTTGCCCACACTGGCTCATACATCAAGTCACATAGAGCGACAAAAACATACTCTGTCAACCGTGGTAATGGGAGGAACCTGTGCCGAGCATCAGTCAATTACGTTCCGATACTGGTGGCATTCAAACCGCCGGACTGGCTGAAGCATCGACAGAGTATACAAGGGATGCATTGTACGAACAAGATTCGGCATGCTGCACCCGCTCGTCAGCAAGGGGCTTTCACATCTCATATCACACGGGAGAACCTAGTCTCACACAAAAACAGTATCAGCGCCCCCTTGCCGGATGGTGGGAGTCACCAGAGCCATCATCTCATCCTGTCGCAGGTGGACGTGCATGTCCGCCGTGGGCGGCAGCTCCAGGCGCTGCGTGTTCTTCAACTGCATGATCCCTTTGTTGATGATGAATTCTTGACTTGATTTGAAAGATTGTCCAGTAATTGCGGGAACGGTTTTCTAGGTATCTCAAGGGTCGAACCGGAGCAGGCGGGCAGGAGAGGGCGATTGTAGGGCGCGAACACGACGAGGCTCAATTGTCTGGCAATCCCTTCAAAATTGAAATTGAACCCGCGATGTCCAAAGTACATAGGGGACGCGTGATTGGTGGAATTAATCTGATGGCGCTCCCGTCGTCACGTGCGTCTGATTTACGGAGACGAGCAGGATGTACCTAGGTAGGTCCTACATAGGTACATAGGTACCTACATTAGGTACATACATACCCTACCTACCTTATTAACCTGCCTATGCTCCGTGGCCCGTAACATCTCATTGTTGGGTCTTCATGGAACGCAGATATTGCGGAGAGACACGACTCTGACTAGCCCTCAATGCACCCATCGTATGTATGTCCCTACATACATGATGCATGCGACCCTTGACGAGTCTCAGACTCTCAGTTCCCAGAATTGGGCAATAGCATTGTGCTTGCGGGTGCTTGGACTTGCGGACCGATGCATCGTCAAGTTGCGACGTCAACTGACTTCTAAGATTCTGGAACTTACTCCTACCGTCCTACGTGTAACAGTAACGTGCCTACCTAGGCCATTTGCGTCCCATGGAGCCGCTTGAAATAAGATTGCCTGGGATTCGGGCTTTCTCGAACAGTCATGCCGTCAATGCCGTCATCCGTCATCTAGCGTCGACCTGCCCCGCACGCGGCACGAAAGAGTTGAAGGACTCGAGAGTCGAGACACTTCGGTCGACTCGACAATCCCTTCAGACTTCGACAAGAGCAGCGCCTGTTATTATACCGTATCGATGGCAACTCCATTTCCGGCCACCGGCTTCTCGGTTTGCGTTCCAAGACCAGCAGCCACCAGGGACCGACTTGAACCAATGAAACATGCTGAACGGTCGCCTTGGCAAACGCTAAAGATGGTTATTTGGGCGTTGAGGCCGGAATCATGGTGATTATCAGAGTCCTCAGTCTAGTATGTACACATGTACCTAGTGACTAGTCGCCACTTGGTGGGTGAAGATTCGAGAAAGAGAACGTGCCAAGTTCCAACGACGACGCCAACAACGGACACTTTCTTTTGGCCCCGTCGCACCCGAGTCGTTGGGATGAACGTTTTCCGTTTTAAAGGCCCACACGCGCGGTTGTCTGGGCCTTTGGAGTGAAAAGTCTGGGTAGGTGATTAGCCAGGCCATCGGAACATGGGACTCTGGCTAAATTGCTGACCAGATGGGTTCGCGTGGGGTTTTTAGCCGCGGCCCTCGCTACCTATGTAGGTATGTATGTACATACGGAGTACATACATGCTGTATATGTACCTAGGCAGGTAAGAATGCGCGTCATGAGCTTGTCACTCGCGCTCGGACTCTGGGGAAACGACGAGATGCAGATGTGGCTTTCCGCCAAATATCGGTTTTGCTCAACAGATTCGCCTGTTCCCATCAGATCAAAAGCCGCAGGCGAGCGCTCCCGCGGTGCGAGGCGTCGACACCCGCAGCTCGAACCGCCAAGAGTTCATCTTGAATCAGAGTTCATCTTGAATATTGCGGGGGATGCATAAACAAAGTAAAGAAATCGTGTGGCGAGGAGATCTACCAATTCCTTTGCCGGTTAGCCATGTTGGACTTTACGTCCAATGGTCCATGGGTCGACACGCGAAGTCAATGGTTGGCCATCCCGACGTTGACGGCTCATCAGTGATCACTGATCAGTCATGTCAGCCGTTCCAGCCATTTCTAGCCAACCGCGGCTTGGCGATCGGCACACCAGGCCGTGCTTCACGATACGCCCGTCCTCCTAGTACCATGTACGTATGTAGTACAACGCAGTACAAAACGGTATTTGGCATAGGTATGCCGGGAGGATGGTCTTGTCCAGACGCGATCATGATAGTCGGGGCTCGCGCTGCGCAGGATACAATCAGACGAACCTCGTCTTCCAACTTCCAGGTTCCGGCACAAGGGAGGGGGCTCCATTTACACGCATAACTAGGGAGAAGACACCTAGCTATTGTGGTGAGTGAGTGAGTTGCTTTTGTCTTACCTACTGAATACTCCGTGCTCTTCGACCAATTCGATTCTTCTCCTTCTTCCCCACAGGCGTTTCCGCGGCGCAAGTTGGAACAACACAAAGGAGCACGAGTCAGGGTACCAGCCGGCTCATCTCATGCTCGTGAAAGCTGGGGACCCCATCCGGAGCCCCGGCTCCTCCACAACGCAAGGTTTCACCCCAGTTGTGGGAACGCCAGACCGTGTGACCGAAATTTCCTTCTTTTTTTCTCCGTATGTATTGCCCTTGTGTAACCCGGTGCTCGGCTGCCGGTTCGTGTACATAATCCTACCTATATAAACAGACGACTGGATCCGCCACCCCCCCGGCACACAAAGATCTTGTACTACTTGCAGCAACCACGACGACTCCAATAACGACAAACAATTTCTTGTCCCGAATCCAGCGAGGTGACAAGAGCTTGCCCCACGTGGTATCACTTCATTCCCTCTCGTCGTCACTCGCAAGAGGAAGAATCAGTTCACCATGGGTGGCGGTGGCGGCACTGACAAGGCCGAGGTCGAGGCCCTCGAGATCGCTCGAGCGGGCGGTCAACAGGTCGACACGTTTATTGGAGAGATGGAGCAGGAACTTGCTGCGTCGGGCGGCTTGAAGAAGGGATTTTTCCAACTCCAGTTCAAGGATCCTAGACATTTCACTTGGCTCCTGGTCGCGTTTGCCAGTATGGGCGGTCTTCTCTCTGGACTGGATCAAAGTCTCATCTCTGGCGCAAACTTGTACTTACCGAAGGACCTGAATCTCGATCCTCACCAGAACAGCTTGGTCAACTCGGGCATGCCTCTGGGCGCTGTGGGTGGTGCCTTGATTTTGTCTCCGGCGAACGAATATCTCGGTCGAAAGGGCGCTATCTATTTGTCCTTGATTCTGTACACCATTGGCGCTGCCCTTGAAGCGGGTTCCATTAACTACGGTACGCACGAAACTGGCTTAATGCAGTCAAATCTGTTTGTTGGACGCAGAAAGCGAATGCTGACAAGTTTTGTAAAATAGGCATGATTGTTTCGGGTCGCGTCATTCTTGGTCTCGGAGTCGGTCTGGAAGGCGGTACCGTACCTGTTTACGTCGCAGAGACGGTCGAGCGCCGTCTTCGAGGCAACCTGGTGTCGCTCTACCAGCTGATGATTGCGTTGGGAGAGGTCCTTGGCTATGCCGTCGCTGCTATGTTTCTCAAAGTACCTGGCAACTGGCGCTACATTCTTGGATCATCTCTTGTTTTCTCCACCATCATGTTTGCTGGGTAAGTTTTTGTCCCTTTTACCTATTTCTTTTCTTGCAAACAGGGCCGCGTTAAATCCAGGCCCAAGACAAGATCTGACGGTGAAGCTAACTGCGCTCTTTTAATAGCATGCTCTTCCTCCCAGAAAGCCCTAGATACCTTATGCATAAAGGCAGGGCACTCGACGCGTTCAGGGTGTGGAAGCGCATTCGAGATGTTGAGACGACTGAGTCGAAAGAGGAATTCTTCGTCATGGCTGTTGCAGTCCGATCCGAGAGCACCGTTGTCGAAGTCGCCCAAAATAGCCGATTCCCGTGGATGGACTTTTTCACGTGAGCTTTTCCTTGGATACCTACCGTTTTTCTCTTCACATGCACTAACACGGGTTGATGCAGTGTGCCACGTGCCCGCCGAGCGGTGATTTACGCCAACATCATGATTCTTCTCGGACAGCTCACTGGTGTCAACGCCATCATGTACTACATGTCGGTGCTGATGAACCAGATTGGTTTCGATGACGAAAAGGCCAACTACATGTCTCTTGTTGGAGGTGGATCGCTTCTCCTGGGTACCATCCCCGCCGTGTTCCTCATGGAGACATGCGGCCGACGATTCTGGGCCATTATGATGCTGCCAGGATTCTTCTTTGGCTTGGTCCTCATTGGCATCTCATACCAATTCGACGTTGTAACGCAGACCATGGCCGCTGAAGGGTTTTACCTGACGGGCCTCATCATCTACATGGGATTCTTTGGCTCGTATGCCTGCTTGACATGGGGTAAGTTATCAATCAGCCTTTCGCTGCCCGGCCATTGAGTGCAATATAGCTAACTCGTTGTCTAGTGATCCCCTCCGAGGTCTACCCAACCTACCTCCGAAGCTACGGCATGACCACCTCGAGCGCGCTCCTCTTCTTGGCCTCCTTCACCGTCACCTACAACTTCACGTCGATGCAAAACGCCATGACGCGCACTGGTCTCAGTCTGGGTTTCTACGGCGGCATCGCCTTTTTGGGCGAGATTTACCAAATTCTCTTTATGCCTGAGACTAAGAACCTGACACTTGAGGAGATTGATCTCGTCTTCTCACGGCCTACCATGGACATTGTGCGTGAGAATTGGGCGGGCGTCAAGGAGAACATGACGGACATCTTCCACGGACGATTCCACAAGGTGTTCATGGCGCATACGGAGAAGCGCGTTAGTGTGGATGAGGAGCTGAAGAAGCCTGCTGTTTGAAGATTCGACTACAACGCAGGGGGATGTGTACGCTGGCGAGAGTAATATTATACCTTATTTTGATAGCACGGTGTTGGGTAATTATTTAAGCGGACGCGCTGGTTTACAGTCACTAATCCGAATGGCACGTTTTGCTGTCATTATACGTTGTATGTGCGTCAACTAAACCTCCACGTAGTACATCTTTTGAGCCATCCGTCTTTGATGCCTGGTATCTATAGATATTAGTTCGTAGACACACCGCAGTGTCACGTACGCCACATCCGTGACCCGGGTGCACGGCTTCTCGCATTGGCCAGTTGTGTTATAATCTACGATGGAAAATCCACTGGCTTGATGGTATGTGCTTATCTCGCGTCAAAAAAGGAACAGATCAAGAAACGTGCATCGCTTGCGTCGGTCCTCGGGCTGGAGTCGGCCTTTGGGCTGGAACGGATCGTATACGCGAGGGTGAATTGTTGGGGGCTGTTACGGACACCGATTGATAACGACGGACATTGGACAGTGGATAGCGGAGTAATATTCGGTAGTCATAGGAAACGATAGACAAGCGTCAACAAGTGATTTATGAGAGACATGTAAACAAACAACAAAACAACGGGCCAATAGTAATAGGCGAGCGATGGACAAGCATGGATTGTATGTAGTTAGCTGATCCATTAGAGAGAGAAGACGATGGACAGTCGGGTCAATCGTCCAGTGTGCTAGGCATTGGGCAAGCAAGGGAGAAGCATGAACAGCTGATTCAAGGGGGCAAGGCAAGCGATGGACTGTTGCTTGATAGTATGTTGTACATAGTTGTAATCTTGTACATTGGACCGTGGACTAACAAACCAATTGAGGAGCTGTTCATACCTAGGTACCTGTAAAAGCGCTACTGCAGCACGGAGTCACGACAAGCGATTGGACAGCTGATTAGGACCAGTTGCCAGTTGGCAGCGACGGAGCAGTCATACAACAGGCGATTGGTAAAAGATGTAAAAGACCAGGGATGGATAAGCTTATCCCCACCGCCTCTCGTTATTTCGTATGCGTGAAGATTCGGAAGTCCGTGCAGAAAGAGCCAGAATCATGCTTGAATCTTGAATTCTTGATGCATCCCCGGCCGGGGTGCAGCACCGTGCAGGAGAGACGTTCTTTCGACAAGCCGACTCCTGCATTTGGCGCTGGTTCCTCGGTTCGCCCCTTGCAAGTTGCAACGTGCTCCGGAGCGGAGCCCGTGGAACCGCCCTCACCGCTTACAGACTACCTACAGTCCTTTTCAACATGCAGCCCCTTTTCCCAGCTCCGTTGTTGAGTCGGTCCTCCCTTCAAAGCCTCAAACCGGTCTTTCGCCATCGTCTACTCTATACAGAGCACGCACTCTGTACTTTGTTCATACAGTAGGTATTGCTGCAATCATGAACCTACAGGTACCTTGCATGTGCCCTTACAAGCACGCAAGAATCGCCCCGCACAAAATGCCCCGCGCAGAACGCTTAAAGCTCCACTAGCGCCCCGCTAATGCCCTTCCTCCCGCTGCTCCGGCCGGCGACAAACCCCTCCACTCTGGCCTCGTCTTAACGAATCAGAGTCCAAAGAGCCCTCTCGTCCCCCCTGCAGACCGCAAGTTTGGGGCAGGCATAAGAAGAAGGAAAAGAAAGAGAGAAAAACACAGAAAAAAATACAGAATTAAATCCTCTGCGCTTGTCTCTACTCAATTGGACGATTTCATATAAACGGATTAGAAAGTGCGAGTCTTGCATGCTCTTGATCGAACTTGCATCTTCCATCTTGTGCCCTCCCCGAAGCGCGCGGTTCCAAGACGAACGAGAGATCAGATCGTCCATTGTCTCATCCCTTTGATAACAAACCTTAGTACATACGCACGTGGGCGGGAACGGCACAATCGTCTTATCTTGAAGGCTCTCTTATAACATATGTGCCTTCATTATACATAAGCACAGCACATTACATGACTTCTGAGTTGTGTGCATCATATATACAAACACACACATACCATATATACTCTCAAGTTTATCACGAAAGAAACACCACATCCAGCACCCCCGGGGTCTCTCTCGTCTCGTGTACACCCCCCTCACTTCACCGCCGTCATCTTCCAGAAGAAAAGAAAAAGAAAAACAGCATCATGGACGCCAGACACAGCTTCGCCCTCTCGGACACAACGACGAGATACCACAGCTTCCACGACATTGAGCTGCAGGAGCCGCCATCGCCGCGGCGGCACTCACGATCACGACACGGAGGAGGTCCCGAGGGCCGCGCCGCCGCCGCTCTCGCAGCATGCCACCGAGGTGGTGGCAATGCAACACCTCCCCCTGCGGTTGCGAAAGACGATGCACGCACTGTCACAAAGGCATCAGGGACAGGCTATGAGAGGCTGAGGAAGAGACAGGACTCGGGGTACGCTGCGCAGGCGTGCATGACGCGCGCGCCGGCGCGCACGAGACCCTCGACGCGGCGCTCGGCCAAGTCGTATCCGCAGCCGACGCCGTCGTCACTACCTCTCCATGGGCGGACGGCGAGTGCTGGGGCGCAGAGCGCACATGCTTCATCGTCGCCGGGTTATTTTTACTTTCCTGCGCCGCAGCTTGAGGATTTTGCGGCGGATGCGGATGCGGATGCGGTTGCGGATGCGGATGCGGATGCTCAGGAGGCGGAGGCTGAGCAGGGGGTTCAGCAGCTGCTTGAGAATCATCGCGACCAGGCGGAGAGTCGTGCTGAGAGCCATTTACTCCGGTGCGGTATTCAGCAGCAGCAGCAGCCGTCGTCTCCGCCGCCGGCTACGACACATTACTGGACGAGTGACAGTACTCGTCGCCTTGAGTATGCGGCTATTGATGCGGCCAGTCGGGGTGTCAAGGGCTGGATCCGAAGACACCTCGTCCCGGAGTGTTTCGCGGGGCGCCATGTCGGCTTTGAGGATGACTCGGGGAGTGTGCGCCGCTATAGGCTGGAGCTGGATGAGCAGGATCAGGGGCATCCTGACTCTGAGAAACAGCAGGGTCAGCGACAGAGCCAGAGTCGAAGCCAGAGTCGAAGCCAGAGTCGGAGCCATCATCAGGGCCCGAGTCGGGGCCAGGAGGAGCGAAGACGGGTATGGTCATTCTTTTCGCTGCGGAAGAGTAGGACTGTTTGAGGGTTTGATGCCATCTGGTTCTGTCTTGCATTTTGATTAGCCTTTCTATCCTTTCGGCCTGCCTTTTGATCTTTCTCTATTTCCTTTTATTATTCATCTCTCTTGGGTCTCTCTACATCATCTTTATTCACCTTTCTCGGTCTTCCTCCATCACCCTTTATCAATATTTCTGGTCTGCCTTTATTACCTTGTATTCACCTGTCTTGGATCACCTTCATCCATTTTCTGTTCACCCTCTTTCGATCCGGGTTGATTTTCTTTTGGATCTTTGTTCATCATTATATTACCTTCTAATCAAGTATGGCGGCTGGATTTACTGCCCATCTTGCCATATTCCTCGGCCTTTCATTCCTGCCTATCTTCTTGCCCTCATTACAAGCATATAAAGCATAGCGTTGTGGCGTTTCATGTTTTATATACCCTTGCGTTTATGTTTCTCTTCATATCTTCGCTTCGTTGTTGTCATCTTTTAGCATTTTAGTCTATATACTCATGTTCTTTCGGCTCATTCGCCTCAGAGAGTTGGAGTTTCCATGCAAGGCGGGCATAGAGGACGTGGTCACTGGTGAAGCATGTTTCACAAAACCAGACTTTTGTAGCTCTTTTTCTTCTCGTTTTTCTCCTCTTCTCTTCTCCTCTCTTCCCCCCTTACTTTTCTCGAGAGATGCAGCTTTCCCACTTCTTTCTACCACAACATTTGAACATACAAGTCGAGAACAGAGACCGATGGACCGGGACACTCGGTACGCATAAGTTAGGCGGGACAGAAACCGTTATGAGTTGTTCCGATTGACATCCCGTGCCCCTTCTTATACAGATGGGCTAGCATGTATATAGAGATCGGTAGACCCAACTCTGGCTATTAAATAAGTAGGCCATTGAAATGGTTGAAATGCGTATTACATTCGAAACTTCAGAATTATTGAACCCCTCCACGTCCATACCATTATAGAATGATCAGAGAGCTCCATTACTGGAAGCTAGGGTTGACGGAGGCTTGGTGAATAGAATCTTGGAGGAACGGAAACCTGGCGTCCCTTGTTATCGTCCCTATCCACCCAAACCGCCATTCTTCAGCACAAACCTTTTCCCTTCACACCCAAAAGTTTGCCTCTACTGTCACTCATTCATTTCAAATCTCAATCAAAGGTTTTCTGCCCCTCACCTCAACCCGCATCGCCATCCTCACAGGCCGATAATTGAACCACCCATCCCACTCCAACTCACCCTCCTGCCCCGATGCCCTCACCAATTCAAATTCCATCCTCCCCACCAGCATGGCCAGCACCAGCACGCTCCACTGCCACGCGTACTCCCGCCCTATACACGCTCTCTTGCCAGTCCCGAACCACTTCTTGGCCCCCTCAGGCAACTTCTCAAACGGCTCCGGCATCATGCGCTCGGGCCGAAACACGAGCGGATCCTCAAAGACATCCGGGTCGCGGTTCACACCTGCCAGGACAACAATAATGGGTTGGTTATGCGCGACTTGGTATTTACCTCCTGCGAGCTGGATCGGTGCTTTGGAGGACGCGTCAGCGGCCGGGATGGGTTCTCTATTGAAGCCCGGGGCCGCAAAGGACAGCCGGAGAGACTCGCGGACTATGGCCTGTATGTAGGGCAAGCGGTCGAGGTCTTGGGACGTGAGGTCCCTCATGCTGCTGCCGACAACGGCATCGACTTCTTGCCGCGCCCGCGCCAGGGCATCTGGATGCTTGGAAAGGAATAAAAGAGCCGAGGTGAGCAGACACGGCGCTGTGCTGCTGCCAATGGGCATGGAGAGAATCTCGTCAATAATCTGCGACTCGGTCAGCCCTGTGCCCGTCTCGGGATCACGGCCCTCCAGTATGGCGGCGAGAAGGTCCCCCCGTTCCGTGGGGTTCTGTTGCCTCTCCTGTACAATATGGTGACGCCGTGGGCGAAGGGGCGAAGCTGGGCGGGTTCAAATCCTTCTCTGTCCTCAAGGACAACACGTGACGCAGTACGTGGACACACACCGCGCGGGCAGGCTGTTTACTCTTTCCATTCCCTCTCTCCTAGATAGTCTACATACGAATACGACCGATTGTTCATGACAGTTCAACCTCGCTGTCCACGCATGCCTGAAGGATTTCTTCCCACAATCTACATGACGACAAACCCCAAATTCCGTTCTGACTTGGCTACACATCGTACGTACCTTGTGCAGTGGGACATTTTGCGTACACTTATTAAGCAGACACGATGGATACTTCATATTCGACGTAGATATACTTATCCGACGTTTCCACTACTACCCTAGGCAAATTTCTACTACAATACAAACAGCTACCTACCCCGAGGCGTTGGCGTACCCTCTCTATCCCTCTCTCGTTCTCGTCTACCCGTAGACGCACCCGTCGAGAACGTAAGAGGACGGGGCGTTAGTAGATCCGGCGTTCGTGGCATAGGGGGACCGAAGGGAGGGAGCATCACTTGCGGGGCCCGATTTGCTTCGTCTTGCCGGCGTAGCTCAAGTGCGCGAGTAACGTTCGGTCGAATATCTTCGAGGGTAATGTCCGCGAAGATAGCTAGATGCTCAAGACGCCGCACCCGGGATAGGGCAACATAGAGTAGCCCGAACGCCCGCGGAGTACCCCTGGCCTTCAGATCTACTATCGCGAGGTCGAGAGTCATTCCTTGGGACTTATGGATCGTCATCGCGTACGAGACCATAAGAGGGAATTGTTCTCTCCATTGATTGTCCGTAGACGTCCTCATGGTAGTCTGCGTACGGTACCGGCGGCAGGGGAAGATCGGAACTACTTTCGAAGGCATTGGGACCCTGGGAATGTCGTACGGGAGAGCAGGACCGGTATAGTTGGGGAAGTAAACCAGGATATACGCCGGGAGGGTGGTGCGGGGATCGGTAACGTCGGCATGCCAAACGATATCGACAACGTAACCACGACTCCCGTTCACGAGACCAGCCTCCGTCCAAAGGTTCGTCGTTAGCATAACCCAGGTCCCAATACTAAGAAGCAGCTCGGCCGCGAGGTCGTTGAACTCCTGACTCGGGATCGAAGCATACCGCGGGTGACTATGCCGTGCGCGGAGGAGTAGGACAGGTACATTCGCATCGCGTAGGCGCGAGTAGTTCATGTCGCGGACGCGGTCCCGCGTAGCAAAGAGATACACGGCCTGTCCCTCAAAAGTAACCCGTTCTCGTCTCTCGAGCCTAGAAAGCAACCGGGGCTCGAGAGTTCGAAAGTCCGTAAGGTCCGGATCGCCCTGACGCATATTCTCGAGGACCCGTCGAAAGGCAATGCTACTCGCGTCCGTATCGCTTTGCCGGACGAGAGCAACGAGTTTAATCGTGTCCTTGAGAGCTTTGTAGGCAGTCCTACCTGCTATATTCACTACCGTATCAGACTGGGCGTCGAACAGGGCCTTTCCGCTAACGGGGGGGAGTTGATAGAAATCGCCGGCAACAACGATACTGAACCCGGCAAAACTGTGTTGGCTCGACTCCGGATAGGCTTGTCGAAGACGTAGCTCAATCCAGGCAAGCGTCACTAAGCTAATCATCGATTTCTCGTCGATAATTATGTAGCTAACACCTTCCAAACGCCTTCGAAGAGCGTTTCGGGCGTCGGGGCCAAGTGGAGCGAGAGTTTCAAACTTTTGAACTGGAAGGCCAAAGTAGGCGTGAGCCGTATAGCCTCGGATACCGTTCGCCGCGGCGCCGGTAGGGGCAATCCTCGCGACAGGACTCCTAGGCGGCGAGTTAGGAAATCGGGAACGTTGCATTGTCTCTAGCCGCGACGATACGAGCTGTATCGTATAGGACTTGCCGGTTCCCGCGCGACCGTCTACGTTGAGCAGGAGCGGATTCTGGCTGAAGCCGTCTAAGGCACGTTGATAGTGTTGGAAGATCGTTTCGAACAGTAAACGCTGCTCGGGGTTCAGGGAGGCTTCCGCGTTTGAGGCTTCGGTCCCGTAGTCGAGGTTAATCGACGTGGACGCCTTGAGCGATGGCCAATACTCATCCTTTGCCGTCGGGAGAAGGAGATCCGGGAGTTCGTCGCGAAACTTCCCGGCGTTGGGAAGCCAATTCGCAGCAAGGTCTAACGGACGAGATGATAGGTCATCAGGGTTCCCGTGGCCCGCCTCGCCGATTCCCGCGTTGAGTAGCTCTTGAAAAAAAGCTTGATCAGTCTCCTGTTCGGGATCCGCAGCCTCGAACTCGTCTACCTCCTCCTCGGGAGGAGGGATCTCGTCGATGTAGTCAAAGTGTAGCCGGCGATCATCCTCATCCTGTAGGTGGTGGAAGGCGTCCTCCCATTTCTCGTACACCGTAGAACCTAAAGTCGAGTTAGCATATAGTTGTCTGTCTACTACCATTAGAGGTAACGAACCAATTGTAAGCGGGAGACTCGGGTATACACGCCACGGAAGGTGTAGAACCACCTTTAGGCGGCAGTAATCGGTGTACGAAGGGTGTTCCGGATCCGAACGGTAGCGAGGGGCGTAACGGATAATCCGGTCGGGGACGCTGTCGTGAAGTCCTCCGTAGTAGACAGCAGCCGGCGTCTCTTCGAAGGTCCGGCTTCGCTAGACATCGTGGCGGGATTGAGACGTCGTACAGATAGATAGAAAGTGCCGTGGTGCTTAAAACGCTGTTCTCGACGTCGTACATACAAAGGTAAAATTGTAATCAAAATAAGTAGGTGATTCTCAATACAGAAGTCAAAATACGTAGGTGATTCTCAGTACAGAAGTTGGGGACTTGGCCTCTCGCAGTATAGACCTCGGTCCATCTCGGCTCGTACCTAAGTTCCATAAGCTTCTTGCAATTTTTGCATGACTACTTAATAAACCAATTCTTTTCTGTGCACCCTAATAAGCGAGCCCTCGGATTTCTCGAGGGCCAATCATTTCGCCAAGCTTTTCATGACTCAGGACATCCGGTTTTGAGAGCCTTATGTATTTAGAATTGGCTCCGCTTCGCTTCGCCAAATACCTCTGGCGTAGTTCCGCAGCGTCGCAATGGCGGCTTTGAACTTGCCGCGGTGCAGCAGCGTATTCAGCAGCGCCAGCCGCGTCGGACGTAGGATGGCCTCGGAAGTCACGTCCTCCATGGCCTTGAGCACGGGATGCTCCGGCCCATCCAGACAGTTGAGCTTCTTGCCAAAGAGCGCCAGTGTCGTGGCCTCGAGGTTGAGGCGTTGCAGCGCGTCGAGCGGTTCCATAACGTGTGATCCTCGGGCCTCCCACTTGGCAATGAGCTCGTTGGCCGTATCGCGCATGTCGAGAAAGGTCTGCTGCCGCATTGCCTCTGCTGACAGACGGGGCGATAGGATGCGGTGCGCGATGCCCCAGCTGGGCTCGTGGTCGAAGGCTGTGAAGAGCGCATCGTGAGCGGCCGCGCGCATCTCGACGATTGGCCCGCCGACGTATTTGCGGAAGCGCTTTGCGTCGCATACCTCTTCGGCGAGTGCGACGCTGCCCACAAAGACGAGCTTGTGGCCGAGGACTGTGATCTGGACGATTTCGCCGTGCTCCTCACATAGCTTCTTGAGGGAAGTCCACGTATTGCTGGGGGAGACGTCAAAGATATTGCCCAGCAGTGGCAAGCCGCGAGGTTGTGGGATGGGTTGAGACATGTCAGTGGTTATGAGTAGGCCACTTGATGTTTGGTGTTTTTGTCTTGCGATCTCGGTTTGCGTCGTCCTTTTGTCGTCTCTTCTCGTCTTCCCTCCTTGCTTTCCCTTCTTATAATTTTCTCTTGCCGTCTTTATCTCCTCGTCATCACCATTCCGTTCTTCCTCCTTTCACTTGGTACCTTCTCTGCGTTGTTAACAGCCCCTCCTCAGAAATAAAGATATGCAAGAAAGCTGTCGACTTTTCTCTCGGCACTCTGAATAAGATGCCGGAACAAAACCTTTCCCCAACAAGGGCGGCAGCTTTCCTTTTCACATCCATCAAGCTTGTAAGTTGTCCATCACAACCCCGCTCGCGACTGAGACCTCGTGTTCCCCTCTTCTTCCAGCACAACAGCCCATGTTTTGACATCATCTCGCAGACATCTGGTGCGGCTGTAGCGCTTCCGGCATGCCGTGCTACCCAGATAATGTCAATGGCCAATCCTGAGCTGGCCAGCAAGGCACCTTCTCCCGTGTGTCTCCCACGCGTTACGCTAGTTTCTTTGGTAGCTGCAATTCGTTGCGTCGCGCGGCAGTGGCCGCATAAGCTGCACAAGAGTGACGTGGGGTCGGTTTGGATCTGCGATCGCAAAAGGTCGCCTCAATACCGAGATTGAGATTGTAATTGGCCTATTGTAAGCACGTACACACATATAACAGCATATAGAAAGTTATGATTGAAGCAAGAACACAGACACATGACGGCATAGTCATACATAGTCATTCAGAGCGTTCTTTCTTTCTGTATTTTGTATTTATACGTACTAGATGAGCTCGTCGCAGTCTTGCGAACTCCCGCCTCAGCCCTACCTAGTATGGCGACATCTTCTGCTACCGCCACCCAAATAAAATCTGTGGCACGATGCCAAAATTGATAGCCATGAGCAGCCAGTCCTTCTCTGACATCAGCTTCAATCCATTTGTCTTCATGTTAAAAAAAACCAAGTATGCCGTCTTTTCTTCGTCGGATCAAGGCGGCGTCGGCGCCCTCTTCTTTTCTTCTCTTCTCTTCTTCTAGGGGCGCCGCCCTGATCAGACGAAGAAAAGATGGCATATTTGAAATTCTACAATGAGGAAGACAAATGGATTGAAGCTGAGGTGGAGTCTATATCATCAAATTGATTGACAAGAGCGTTCATCGGTGGCTAGAACTCTCGGGTCTTTTGTTGATGTCTGTTCTGATGTCTGTTCACGTGGTTAGAGACATTCATGTCTGTAGGGATACGAATTCATGTTTGGTCTCATCCAAGCCCGGATGCCGAAAGAAATTCCGAAGGCTGATTATCGGGCTGATGCTGCCAATGAGTAGGATGAGCTGTTAGGTGGCTGCTAGGAGCATAATGATGAGCATATGAAAAGGTTAGATAGATCAGGCCGGTGCGAAAGGCCCAGCCATACTTGTCAGGAAGTTCCTTGGCATTGATTTAGAGGGTGCATCCGCAGCCATAGGATGATGCTGAATTCGCTGCATTGAAGTGATTGTTACGTAACGCGATGCAATATGATGGATCGGTGCTTTTGTTGTCTACTGACAAATGCTGGTGATGTCTTGTTGTCGTGGCTTTGTCCCTGATGCTGTCTTGAATGTAAAATTGTGCTGCCCTCTCTCACCGACTGCCTTCTGTTCTTGCAGCTTCAAAAGTGTCTGTCCTGAGACCTGGTCCCTGGAACTCCTTGTCTTCTCCTTGTCGATTCTGCCAAGTTCGGGATGCTATACATACATACATAGCATCACATCACGTGGACCCGTGTCATTGTCCGTATAGCCCGTTTCTGCACCCAGGGTAGGCTGCGTCAATCAACGCGCCATCCCTGGCCAAGCTCTCGCGCCCCTCTCCATGATGAACCATCACGCCCTCAAGTTCAACTCACCACCCACAGCCGTGTAGCTTATTGCTTCCCGTCCCCTCGTCCGCCTCGCCTTGCGACCCGTCACTCCTTAGCAGCATCTGCCGTTCAAGCAAAGCAAATACTCCCCCGAAGCTCAAGCCAACTCCCCGTTCCACCAGCCAAACCACCACAGCCATGACGCGCGCTCAGCAGACCATCTCGTTCGGCCTCCTCGTCACCTCTGTAAGAAATACCACGACCAGTCTTTGTTGATCTCCATAGCAATGAGTTACTGACGAGGAGTCATTCCGTGTGGATGGACAGCTCTACCTAGCGCTCTATCTGGAATTGATCCCCCTACCCGCGCTCGTGCAGCAGCAGATTGTGCCCGTGGTACGTGAACCCAACCCCCCCTCCTTCCCAAAACTGCATCAGATCAAGATGAAGAAAAAAAAAGAGGGCAAGCGAAAGAGAAACAGCTTCCACAAGGCCACGATTGAGAAGCCAACGCGCGCTAACCTCTTGCTGCTACGCTACGCAATCCCAGCTCCCCTTCTGGGCCCTCGTCTCCTTCGGAGCCCTCCTCCTGTTCCGTCTCGGCTGGGGCATCTTCACCTTCAACGATGTGCCGCTTGCGCACAAGGAATTGATGCAGGAGATTGACCTGGCCAAGGTTGATTTGCGAAAGCTAGGCGTCGATGTCGACTAGAATAGCAAGAAAGCAGAGCAAAGCAAAGCAAGCTAGCAAGACCCTAGGGGAAGTTCTTCTTCTCTAGTGTAATATATATCACCGTTATGGCGACAACCAACGAGCGTCCCCCCCCTCCTTTTCTTAACTCGTGCTGCGTCGATCGATGTTTGGGACTGGAAACTTGGAAGAAGAAGGCGGACTCGGGTGCTCGCGCAGGCAAGCAAGCGGCGTGAGAGGCAGATCAGACCATCAAACACGGAACACGAACATGAGAAGAGCAACGAACGCACGAAAAAAATATCACAGTGCGTACAGCGCAGGACCGAGAGTGGCAAAGACATGATAAAAAAAGGAGCAAGACTACGTGGGGTTGGTGGTATCATTAGAAGAGAGAAAAAAAAATGGCTACTCATGTGCCATGCGGCCCTCCTCCTCCTCCTTGTTTCTGCTTGATGAATAAAAGTCGCTCCATCCATATATATAATGCAACACATAACAAAAAACGCTCATGTCTCGACTCACACGTAAATAAAACAAAATCCAGGATTGTCGTTTTAACACCATCACAGCCGATCCTTTGGTCAGACACCTGCCAAAAGCGCCAGCATGGTCCGCACAGCCTTTCGGGGATGCTGGCCCTCCTGGATTAAATCCTCAAACAGCTTGGGGAGTTTGGCGAAGACGCCTCGTTGGTCTGCTTCTCGCCCTGATAAAAAAAAACCCCCAGTTAGCATGTTGTCTCCATCTGTGCTGAAGGCAGTCAAATGATTTGTGGTGGTGCGGAACTCTTGTCTCTATTGAGCTCTCGTTGTCGTTGATGATGTGCCAAAGCCAAATCAGTTCCATGTACGTCAACTCACATTTTCCAGGAACGCCAACAAACAAGCCCATCTTGCTCTGCGCCTCCCCCGTCCAATCAAGACATATATTCCACTCCAACCGTATAGCTGCCTCGGAGCCACTCCCGCCGGTCGCGGTACTGCTACCACTCGGGACGGCTATCTCGTAAGACGTCTGCCCCATGAAGCGCAAAAGATCAGCCTTGTCGCATAGATCCAACGCTTCCTCATATTGCGTATCCCTCTCATCCTGCTCCTCCGGCGCGTCTCGCATCAAAGCCACAGAGCGCAAATACTCGTCCTTTGCCGCCAAGCTCTGCTCTAGCTGCGACCAGAAGCGCGCCCGCTGCGTCGCGAGCCGGTACCACTCGCCCATGGCCCACGAAATGATGCCAATGTTGTGATGCATTGATCTATTGCAGTCTCCATTGCATAGCTTGTCCACGAAGGCGCCCAGCTCAGGCCGCGCCGAGGGTTCCAGGGCAGGAACCTTGAGGGCCAGGATATTCAAGTTCATGGCATTGACGACCATGTCCACCCTCGCGGTGAAGAGGCCGGGAACATCGCGGGATCGAAGCGTGATTTGTCGTCGTTGCCGAATGGGCTGGTTTGGTAGAGCTGGCAGTACGGACACGTGCGACGTGGCGGAAAAGGGACTAAATAACTGTAGAAAGGGTAGTTCGTCCTCGGCGGACATTTGCACCGGATGGTGAGACTTGATTTCTGCTTCTTCGTCTTCGCCTCCCTCCACATCTCCTTGCTGCTGCTGGGGTATCAGTTTCGAGGGTCCAAACGGTAGAATGCCCATGGGTTTCAGCGCCGCTTGTGCCATTTGATGAGCCAGTCCTGGACTGGGAGCGGTGCCTGTGGCGACGAGCGTCTTTTGCACGAGACTCAACACGTCCTCCTCATTCGCGGGCGTCACGATTCGACCAGCTCGCTGCATGGCGCGAATGCGCTCGTTTTCGCGGGCGGCAATGTCCATTTCTTTGCGAAGAAGCGCAATCTCTTTCCGCAGTCGATCCCTCTCCTTGAGTCTGGCGGCATTTTTGCTCGGCGCTGGCACCTGCCGGGCAACGCTCGTGTTCGCGTTCAGCCCCAAGTCTCGCAGCGGACGGGCAATGGTTCGCGCACGAGAACTGGGACTCTGGCTTTGTGAGAGACCACGTGCCCTCAGAGTCCCTGATGGACTGTCATTGCGTGGTTTTAACGGCGAGCTCTTCATCGGTGAGTGCTTCGTCTTCTTCTTCTTCTGCTGCTTCTGCTTCTGCTTGTATCCGTCTCTCCATCTAGGACTGCTATGGATGCCTCGCGGTGGGGTGGAAGAAATGGGATCAGAGACGGCGGGGGGGAGCTCGGGTTCCGGAGGAGGGGGTATGAAGACCCCTGTATTGCGTGTAATCCTTTGCGTCCGCGACAGATACGTGCTTAGTTCGTCATCACCTTCGGGAGCAGGTGGTGGAAGAGGTCGCGGGCTCGGTTTCACGGGAGTTCTTCGTGGCGGACTGCCCAGGCCGGACTGAACACTCGCCGAAGAACCAGACGAAGCTGGCCTTGGCGTGTTGATGGGTCGGAACGACGTGGTGCGAGAGTTGTCGGGATCTGGTGTCGGAACGGCTCGAGTAGCAAACAGCTGTCGCGCGGTGCGATCAGGGCCTCGTGCCGGTCTCGACGCGGTACCGGTGGCTTGGGAGGGGGATGGCGATGCTGCGCGTTGTTGTTGTTGGAGATTCTGCGGGTCGGTCTGCGGATTGGATGACAATGCTGGCAAATCTTGATTGCGGCGGATAATCGACTGTGACTGTGACTGCAAGGATGGTGGGTTGTCGACAGTTGGAGCTAGGTCTGCATCTGGATCTGGGTTTGCATTTGGATTTGGATTAGCATCTGGCGCCGGCATGTTGATGTCACGAGAAACGCGTCGCCGCTTCGGCGCCGACTCTTCCATGCTGCTGTTAGGATGATGCCCAGAAAATCACCGGCGAGATAATAGCATCACGCCCGAAGAGGCATCAAAGGACACGTGCGCGAGACCAAGATTAGAACTGCTTCAGCCTTCATGCCCACGACTCAACGAATACGTATTTCACGTTGCTACAGGCCCGGCGCTGGGGAATGCGACTGAGGTGCCATAGGGAGTGGCACTGCCAAAAACCATAATATCCACCTAATCCTAGCCTTAACACCTAATCCTAACCACTAACCCTAACACTAACCACTAACCCTAACCGAAGCTGGCTAGATAGTGGGGGTACTTCCCGATCGGTAGTGCCACTCTGTCGGGAACCTCAATGCGACTGGGACATCGCCTCGACGCGTTTTCTTTCCAAGGAAAGCCGCTCCAACTCAATCAAGAAGTGGGGTGCATTTAAGATCGGCGCGGAAGAAGGAACGAATGAGCTTCTTTGGCCATTGGGCGGCGCCAAGATGCCAACTTTCAAGGCCCGAGAAGCCGATAAAGTTATAGAAACTCAATGCGAAGAGATTATCGTTTAATCGTTGTCTATACATAACAATCCTTAGCTATGTACCTTAGGTACTTATGGCCTTGGCTGGCCAGTGGCCGCCGGCTTGACCATTACGTGTAGGTACATACCTACCTCTGTATACGAAAGTAGTCCGTCTGGTCGGGTGAAGTGACGTCTTCAATCGTGTCACCATCTCCCTTCCTACATCATCGCGACACTCCTTGCGCTCGCGAACCCAATTCCGGTTTCCACCTCCTCCGACTCCGAGACATGACGGATCCATAGAACCGAATTCGTACTCCTCTCCGCCATATCCGCGCTCATGTCCGCGCCTACAAGAATAGCCACCTCACGCATTCTCCCAACCCGTCTCGCCACAACAAGCCGCTACTTCACAGTCTCTCGCTCTCCTTCCCAGGACCTGCCATGGCCGCAGCGGACCCCCTTAGGAGAATACTACACCATCATTCTGCGCAATCCGATCCTTCTCAACGGCCATGCTCGCAACTCCGAGAAGCTACCCCCCACCAGCGACCCAAGCGCGCCGTCCGATGCGCCATCCAAAGCCGATGATGCCGTAACGAAAACCCCCAAAGCATCGACGTCGGCGCGCGAAAACACAACCGCGACACCCACCGCAACCTCCTCGTCCCCGTCCACCCGAGAACTCACGCCCCAGGAAAAGACGCGCATCATCTTTGGATCACGACCCCGACACCTCGGTCCGGCGGATCAAGCCGACAAGTTGGCCCAGAAGGAGGCTCATTCTACGTACGTGGCAGGGGTTCTGGTGCCGCCGAAGCCAGAGGAGCCGGACAACTGCTGCATGAGTGGGTGCGTCAACTGCGTATGGGACCGATTCAGGGAAGATATGGAGGAGTGGACGGCGAAGAAGCACGAGGCGCAGGCGGCGGCGGATGGCGACAGCGGCGGCACTGATTGGACTTTTGTGACGAGCACACCTGCAATGGGTAGGAATGAGACGATTGCGGAGGATGCGTGGGATGATGAAGTGTATAGGGGGGTGCCGGTGGGTATACGGGAGTTTATGAAGCAGGAGAAGAGGTTGAAGGAGAGGCATGCGCGGGAGGGGGCCGTGGGTGGTTGACAATCGTCTTGCCATTGATGGTTGTTCGCGGTTCTTGTCTCCTTTTTTTTTTTTCTTACTTTTCTGCTTTGCTCTACGGAGAGGTACAGCATAACCTGGCGTTTGGAAGCGGACACGATATACAAAGCATTGCGTTTAGGGCCAATATCAATCAGCATCATTTCCTATTCGAGAAGACGAGGAACACGCCGGAGGAGACCAACGACCCGCAATGGATACATGACATTACGAATTGGTATCTACTCTGACTGGAGTGAGTTATAGTACACACACACCTTTCTCTCTCTTCATTGGCTATATTCTTCTTCCCCGTTTTATAGATCATCTCATCATGATGCAGAGCCGTCGACACAGCTCTGTTCAGTTGTCCTGCGTCGCTTACGCCTTCTGGCCCTCTGCTCGTAACCTGTCGTGCTCGGCAATGTCGAGAGCCTCCCAGGGGTAGTTGATCCAGACGTTTCCAGTAGTCGCCGCGGCTTCGTAGCGCTTGGCGAGCATATCGTCTGGCAGAATGCCGTCCTTCTTTCGGTCCTTGTTCTGCACAGAAAACAGCAATGTTAGTGATGTACGCTCTACAAGTCATGCGAAGCAGACGCCTCTGACCATTCCCAAGAAAAGAATAAGCACAACCTGGGGAAAACGTACGTGTAGAACAAAAATGTAAAACTCCGTCTTGGGCAAATCATCCGCCATGCCTCGCCCAATGGCCTCCTGCCGCGCAGCCTCCACATCCTTCTCCAGCTCCTTGACCGCATACGCAAGCGTGGTCCTAGAGTCGTCCACCTCGTCCACGATGAGAATGCGCTTCCCAATCAGATTCTGCATGGTTCCCAGAGACGTAAAGTCCAGCCACTGCGTGCGCTTGACCTCCTTGCCAATCGTCTCAACCTCGTTGTCTTCCCCGAGGGACTCGTACAGCGACAGCCCAATCGCCTGGATGGGGATATTAGGCGAGCCATCTTTTCGGAGGAACGAGCGCAGGATCCGGGCGGGGATGAAGCCGCCGCCGCCGATGGCGATGATGAGTTGGGGCTGGAACTCGGTCAAGAGGCGGTTGGCCGACTTGCGGCACATCTCGTGGACCTAGAGGCAGCAATTAGAGACTGAACCAAGAAGGAAAGGGGCTCTGTTCGGTAACAAAGTCCTTTGTATGTCTCTCTTTTGTTCTTCTATTCCAATTCTTTCTTTTTTTTCCCTCCTGCACGACAACATGACATTCATCTCGCCTTTCTAGAATTGGCAACATCGGTGGGTAATTTACGTGTACGCGTTACAAAACGAACCTCATTATACGTGACGTAGATCTTCTCAACCATGGTGAAAGTCGAATTGGGTTTATTCTTCTCCTCGTCCGTTCCGTTGCGCAAAGCCGTTACAATGGAGGGAATTGGAAGTGATGGAAATTTATTATGGCGGGGCAGTCACTCCAGAGTCCAGAGTCCAGCAGTAGAGATAACGAGGGGTCAAGATAAGAAGAACAAGAAGAAGAAGAAGAAGAAGAAGGAGTCGTAACTGGTCAGGACTCGGAAGAGATGCGATTATGGACTGGAGAGACTTAAAGGCAACGAGCTCAAAAGGAAGAGAAAAGTCGGAGAGGACAGGGAAAAAGAAAGAAAAAAAGACTTGCGAGACCGAGCGCGATGGGGGTTGGCGATGTCATGTCGCGCGACTCGACAATTCTCCACGGGCACTGGCTAACCGTGACACCCGTTACAGTAAGGCGGCCGGTCCAATGGCGTCGTGGCGCCTCGCTACGGTTTACACGATTCGGTTCCCATGTTGGCCGCAAAGTCGCCTATTTTGATCATTTGGACACAGTCAAGTTGTATCAACCGAGGAAGAATGCGCCAGGGGCAGCAGATGGCACGGGCGCAACTTGCAAGGCTCAAGGCACGGTTACAGTTCTCGCCCACGCCGCTGCCGTTTGGGCACCAGATGTTGCCAGCCGTCGGCAACAAGACCTTGCATCTCCGTCAGCACCGCCGCCTCGGCTGAAATCATGCATATCATGTATGTACAAGGTAGATATCGTGATTCATCAGCTCGCAAAAAAGAATGCATTCATTCGTACAGAGTTCATTCAAAATGTCACGATTCGCGACTGATAGATAATATGATAGATAGGTAGCGATCAAGCTGTCGTGACCACGCAGATCAAAAAGTCAAAATTGACAGAACGGGGATTCGAACCCCGGCCACTTTCGTGAACGGAACGCTTCTTGAGAGATGCGGAAGAACATAGACATGTGCTTGAGACCGTCGCCATAGACCACTCGGCCATTCTGCCTTGTTTTTCTGTCCGCTATTGTGCATTATGAACTTATTGTGTTAGAACTGCTGGCGGCCAAGTGTACATATCATTATCCGCCCTGTCTTATTTCCCCGCGATTTGGTGTCCTGACTCCTGAGTCCTGGACTCCTTGACTCCTTGACTTCAAGTTCTGGGCTTCGGTATGGTCTCCCAGCAGCATAGACTCTGGAGTCAGTATTATCCAAAGCTCAAAATTAATCTGTATGTCCTTCGCGGAGTGTAAGTTCCAGGGTATCAGCGCTGCGCATCGCCTGTCTTAAATGCGAGGCTCTACGAAAGTGTTTCGACTGAAAATGTATTCTCACGAGAACGTAGCTCCTTCTGCGCAGATGGATTCAGGTATGTACATATGCCTCTCTATGCCTTGTATAGCACGAGTATCGGCGCCGCGCTACTTAATATACAGCACGCAGCGATATGAAAGACGGAGGGAGGGCAAGAGATAGAGAAAGTTCTGCGGCCTCTCATTGAGTCGAGTTGTTGCAAGCAAAAACAGATAGATAGCTGTGGCAAAGAGAAATGAAGAAACAACCCCGTAGCAAGAAAACGCAGTTGTTTTTATTGATTGGAAATGAAGTTATTACATACTACATATCGGATTCAAAATCTAATCCGCTACACAGGTACCGAATGGCCTGCTCTCCTTACCGCTGTCCAACACATGCCTGGCCGCCCAACTTTCCGCACTTCCTCTACGCTTTGGAGGGACGAAACACCATACCTAACTACCTAGTTAACCAATTGAGCTCCAGTATAAACAGCACACGTATCGCCGCTCGAGAATATCTCGATGTAAGACCAGCCATCGTTGTCGCTGCATGTCTGCCTGCCTTGGTACCTGTACTCTGCACGTCGACTCACGACCAAGTCACAAGGTTATGTACTTCAGTCTCACATAGCACGATAGCCCCTTCTTTCTCTATTTATGAGCATGTGAGAATAGAAGATGATATGATTAAATATAAGATATAATTTCGTGTCTTGCCTCCGACATATGTATAGATACATATGTTTTAATATGTGATGAAAGCCTTAGGCCCCGTACACACACGAGATGCATAATCATGATTCATGGCTAGCTGCACTCCCTTACCACTCACTCCAGATTCATTCGCGCATCATCACCTATCCCCCACCGCCCACCCCCATCCTTGCCCTCCCTCTGCAGCTCCAGCTCCGTCTCGAGATCCAAAACGGAAGCCTCATCCCCCAGCACGCCCGCCGCCTCACTGAGACTCGACGCCTTTGGCCGATCCCTATCCCTTTCATGGTCCTTGTCCTTATCCTTGTCCTTATCGGCCAGCAGGCGATGTCTATCCTTGTCGGCCGTTTTCCTTCGTAATGAAGAAAGCCAGTACGATGATCTAGACGACGTGGAGAGAACCGAAGCCCTGTCATCATCGTCATCGTCAGTGACAGTCTGGTCGCCTGCAGGAATCGCATTCGGCGACAAGTTATTCGATTCAGGCGCCACCATTTTTTCGCTCGCAGTGGAGTAACTTCTGTCGTGGACCACTATCTGGGGCGACATGGGCGGTCCATCTTCTCCGACTTGTGCAGCTGCAGCAGGGACGGGCGGTTCTTCTTCGACTTCCACGAGCTCGGCATCGCGGTACCATTTCCTGCGCCGGGTCCATTTCGCCCAGCCGTCTTGGCCGCGGCGGCCGTACTGCCACTGCGGGACGGTCAGCGGTCCGAGACTTGTTTCTCTGACATAGGAACATAGGAAGTTATTGGGAAAGACAGAGTATGCAACAAACAAACAAGCAAACAAAGAAAGATGCTATAAAGAAGAAGAACAAACCTTGTTGTCGTAAAAGATCCATCCGTTTTTGCCTTCCTCCCCATCGTAGTCTATGGGCTCTTTTTCATCGGCAACGCCATCCACTCTCCATCGACTGCCCTGTACCCACTGCCAGCGCATCTTACTGCCGTCTTCGACATCGGGAAGCTCAAAGTCATCCTTGGAGGGCACGGCATTGTTGTGCTCGTCTGTCCAAGCTGGTCGTTCATACGCAAACAGACTAGCCGTCCATCCGAGACCGACCCAGCGTCGCTGGTTTTCATAAATGATAAAGGTAAATTTGACGCCAGAACTCTTGTGTCGGACTCCGCCGTGTAATCCAGAAGCACTGGTTTCCCCCTTGGCCTTTCCGCCGGCGGCCTCCGCAGCTGCGAGCGAGTGCCCGGGCTTAATCGGACTATGGAAATACAGGCCCGTAATTGCGGCAGCGGACCGGCGAACAAGTGAGCTCCTCCACAGGAGGGTCCTCGTGACTCGCATAGGTCGAGCGTGCCAGGTCAAGATGATTGTGCCAAAAACGAGGACTACGCGACGCGTGGTGATGACGTGAAAGGGTGGCATTGTGAGAGCCAACCAGAAGGGTGTCACAATCAGGAGGCGCACAAACATGGCTGTAAGGGCAGGCTTCGTGGTGGCACTGGTCGGGGTTCTTTGCGTGCTGAGAAAGTCGGTCATTTCGAGGAGAGGCTCCATCAAGACGTTGCACCGTCCCGTGAACTCCTTGAGTGTCTCGAGGATCTCGTCAAGCGTCTTTTGATGTTTTGTGCTCGTGATTTCTGAAGATGCCCTCTGGTGCTTGACGGCGTGGGATTTCTTCGCCGCAGGGACAGAATCACCCTGAGCCGTGCTGGCGGTAGACGCTGAGCTGCTTGGGTTGGCGTGATCATTATGCGATCGCGTCGGATCAGCCCAGCCGCTGCTGCTCAAGGGACTATATCTCCGGCCGTACATGGCGGCAATGATGGCGATGCCAATCACGACAGGTCCGGCCCTCCGAACGACGACGTCTCCGTAGAGCACAGTGAACCAAAAGGCGGACAGCAGCAAGAAGCTCTGCCATGGATCGCCGGTGCTCCATGTGAGCAGGCCGAGGCATGTGTTCAAGGGCAGCAGGAAGGGATGGCTATAGGCAAGAGCGCGCGTGACTTGGGGCGGTGTCGCGAGCAGCAGAGGACTTTTTTGATGAACGAGGATGTTGGAGCGGCGAGCCGATCTCGTCGTGTTGGCGGATATAGTGACGGGCGAAAAGCTGGCGTGAGTTGAAGGCAGCCCAGTCGCGCCTGTCATGCCATGCGACTCGTGGGCCGGGGCCGAAGCCGAAGGGGCGTCGTCGCCGGAAGACATGGGCAGGTCGAGATGCAATATCCAGGGAGAATCCTACTCAAGACATGAGCCAGGTCAGTCGGTGTAGCTGAGAACGGACAATGAAGGGCGGATGATGGAAGTTGGAACAGACAGCAAGCGTCGACGCAAGCACTGAGATGAGCCCAAGACCAAGAAACGGCAGAGGTTCGTGTTGCACAACTTGCCATGCCGAAGCTCTGGGTAGACGATAATAGGAACAGGAAAGCAAGACAAAGGAACAGCAAAGGAGCCAGAAGATGCGAATACACCCAGCAAAAACCCCCATGCCCCCGCAACGCACTCACAATTGCAGCCATCAAGAGCTCTCAGCTAGCAGCGACTCCCCCACCGCAGATGGAGCAAGCAGAGCCAGCCCCAGCAAGCGGCATTCGCTTTCACAGACAGGCGCAAGCTGCGACTCACTTTGACCGCCGTCGTTCTTGCCCTTGAGAACTCGGACTCGATCAGGATCGGAACGAAACGGGACGTCACGGGAGGGCGAGCGTAAAGGACGGTCAGGCCATTAGAGCAAGACAGAGCAATGGCGGCGATATCATGGCATGGCATGTGGAGAGAGAAATGGAGGTTGCTGCCTCCTTGCGCGCGAGCCGAGGCCAGCGCATGCACGTGAGAGGGGCCGCCACATTATTTCCGGCTTACCCCTCCAACAAGGCGTGAAAGAAGATGAAGAAGAAGAGAAGTTCTGCGAGAGAAAAGACATGTGAAAAAAGAAGCAACAGTGGCAGTGCAACACGTGTCAATCCATCCAGCACCGCTTACTTGCTCATCCTCTCTCCGGCAAACGAAGCTCCATCATCACGGTCGCATCGTAAAATCATCACAAACTCTGATCATCGCCGTCACTTGAGCAAAATGCTTCATGGGTCCATCACACATGTATACAGGATATCTACTCATACATAAATAAGCCAACTTTCCTCCTAGTCCCATCCCATCCACCTTACGCTACCTTGCCCTCCATCCTTTGCCTCTCCTTGTTCGACGACAATCCCGCCGTGCCCGTCACCGGCAGGTTGCGCTTCAGCAGCTCCTCCTCAATCACCTTCCATCGTCCCACGGCAATCTCCCTATCGATCGGGCCGAGTCTGCGGCTGTGGAGCGTGACGTTGGACATTTCCTGGAAAAGGCCTCGTTCCTCCAGGAGAGTCGCCAGCTTGGGGGGCGTAGGCTTCTTGACCGCTAGGGTGAGGATGTGCTTGATTTTGCGGGCAGCGCCGAGTCTGGCGTCGGAGACGAGGACGCCAGTCGTTTGGAAGATTCGTTTTCGGATCTGTGGCCTAGTTAGCATGTTGTTCTTCCTCTCTGTATCTCTCGTGGTCTCTCTTTTTTTCCTCTCTTTCTCTCTATCTCCCATCTATGTCTCTCCATCTTTCTCTCCTCCCCGTTTCCTTTCTTTCTTCTTTCTTAAGGATATGTGTGTATGTGGTGAAATATATGGTCCCATGAAGATTGCAAATAGAGAGATCAACGTACCGCAAACTTGAGCTGCTCGTCCAAAACGAGATCCTTCCACGACGCATCCCACGCCTTCGCCATCTCGTGAGCCTCCTCGGGCGTGATCCTGGCAGCCACCTCATTCGTCTCAGCTTCCTCGTAAACTTCAGGCTCAACGCTCTCAGCCTCTACCTCAGCCTCTGCCTCCGCCTCCGCCTCCACCTTCGCCTCCTCCACCACAAGACGCTGCGCAATCGACGTCGCATCCTCCAACCCAACAGAAGCCTGCCCATTCTGCACCACGAGCTCCGCCGCGAGAATCTGGTCAAGATCACTCCGCGATACCTCGCGCCACTTCTTAGTCACCCAGCCCGCAGCAGAGGGAAGCGAATCCTGCTGCTGCCGCAGAGAGAGTGCCTCAATGGTAGCCTGCCGGAGATAAACCTCCATAACGCTCTTGTCCGTGACTTTTTCAACGCTGGCGAAGCCCCTGAACTCGCTCTCCTCGCCCCAGTGGCCTGGCTGATCCCACCAGGTGCTGAGCGGGCTCGACTCCACAAGTTCACTGATATCCGTCGCGGGAACGTAGGTTGCATCATCGGCGACTGCGTCCGCCTCGGGGGTGATTTCTACCCGCTTCGGTGGGAGAGCCAGTCGGGAACGCAGAATGGCCTCGGGGAGGCTGTCGGCTGGGAGTCGTTCGAGGGCCTCGTCGGGTAGATTGGAGGGTGCTGCTAGTTGCGTGTGCGTATCGTTGGGGCCAGAGGGCTCGCCTTTCCAGACCTTCTTCCCAAGCCATCCTGTGCTGGCGGCTCGGGTTGTGCTCGGGGTCGAGATGGCGGTTCGGCAGGCGGCGAGGGATGGTCGCGTGGATGAGGAGGGCGTGGGGGATGCGAATGGCAGAGAGGCGAGTCGCCGCATACGCGATATCCGGGCCATTGTGTTTTCTTGACCTTCTTTCTCTGCGGCGCGTTTGATGGCTGGTAATGCGCCTGGACAAAGAAGACAAAGACCAGAGAGAGGCTCAACAGGGAAAGAAAAAGGCGATGGTGGTTTGTACGAAGGTCCAAATGGGGTGAGATCTTGGTCGAGTTGGCGGATTGGGCCGGCTTTTTTTTTATGGATCGCACAAGCCGGGGACCAATGAAATATGGCGATTGGGCTTCGAGCATCTCGAAAGGTGGAGACCGCGTACATGCAACCATCAACACTTGTTCGCTCATGTACATACCTACCTACCGGTAGGTTAGTATGTATGTATCGTGTTGCTGCCACAGCTCCTCGAACCTCCGCAGACCAACGTTCCATCATCCGCCCAGCATCTCACAACGATGGCGCGGATACACTTCCTCGCGGTCCTGCTGACGAGCCTCTTTGCACTCACCTCCGCAGCCTGTAAGCTCTTCCTTCCCTTCCCTTCCCTTCCCTTACTATCTTGCCTACTGCCGTAAACCCCCCATCTAATCCATATCCATCCTAGATGCGCCCGTCTTCTGCAAATGCACATGCTTCAAGAACAGCACCATCATTCCCCTCGGCCCCAAGAGCCAGCAACCACAATCAGACTCTTCCTCACACGCTCTCCTCTCGCGCTTCTTCTCCTCCGACTCCCTCTCTCTCTTCGCGGCACCATTGTCCGCGGGGCCTGAACTTGCCGATTCACTTGTCCGCGGCAATGACGACGATGACGACACCCAGTCTCACAGCAATAACGTATCACCACGGTCTCTGTCTACCTCGTGCTCAGAATGCACCAAGTCGTTTTGTCTGAATCAGGGGATTGACTTTTGCAAAGAGGCCAAGGAGGAGGATGTCGTGACTATGTGTTTCCAGCGGGATAGCAACAAGGACAGAATTATTGTTTGGGGCTTCATCCTTGGCACGACGGGCCTGCTGGGGTGGGCGGCTTTGAAGCGGTTTATTGAGCAGCGGGATCAAAGAGCAGCGGCGCTGTCGAGAGGGAGTATCAGTTACGTTCCCGTGGGGCAATGAGCGACAGTAGATGTGTCTTGTTTTCATGAGTTTTTTGTCTCTCTTCTTCCTCTTCCTTTTCTTCCCTATATTTATCTTTATCTTCACCATTCTCTCCATGAGGATGTTATTTGGCGTTGGTGGAGTCTTGAGTGTGTATTGTCAACTCATGTGTGTTTTAAAAGCCATTGTACATATTCCATTGGATAAGCCTTGAACTACTGTTTGATTTGGCCATCCTAGCAACAGAGGCCTTTGTGTATTTCTGCACACTTTCTTGTTCTCCATGCAGAAAAATGCTTCAAGCGTCGCCCCATTGCGCAAAAACGATCGGATTCACCTTAATCATCGTAAGAATCAGTCTTTCAAATCGCCCGGCGTAACGAAGATCCCCAGAACATCAGCATCTTTACTTCTTCATCAAATTTTATGTGCTCCTCCGCGTTCCCATGCAACCTAATCAGTCCTCCTCCAGCATGCTGACCTGAGCCTCTGCACCAGGTGCAGATCCATTGACGCGTCGCCGTGCCTGAACAGCGGCTGCGAGATTCTCCAATACGGTCACGGTATTCTCCCAGCTGATGCACGCATCTGTGATGCTGACACCCTCTACGAGACCGGCTGGCCCCTCGGGAGGAACCTTTTGGTTGCCCTCCTTGAGGTTGGACTCAATCATGACACCCACGATGGCCTTCTCGCCCTTCTTGACTTGCTCGGCAATGACTTGAGCGACCTTGGGTTGGTTGTTGTGGTTCTTCTGGGAGTTGCCTGACCTTGATGTTAGCGGGAGCTTGGTGATTGTTATGCCCAGACATTCTATAGTATTTTCATGATGTGTTGTGTGTTAAGGTTCTGTAGCGCACAACTTACCATGAGAGCAGTCAATCATAATGGCCAGTTTCTGGCCCTTCTCGGCCAACATCTTCTTGGCGGCCTGGACATTCTCCTCGTCAAAGTTGGGCCCCTTGCTGCCGCCACGAAGGATGACGAAACCGTGTTCATTACCCTTGGTGCGCGTAATGGCGGCCAAACCCTGCTTCGTGACACCCATAAAGTGGTGCTTGGCAGCGGCCGCACCAATGGCATCAATCGCAACGCCCAGGCTTCCGTCGGTACCGTTCTTGAAGCCGACGGGGAATGACAGACCTGAGGCCAGCTCACGGTGCAGCTGAGACTCAGTCGTACGAGCACCAATAGCGCCGACAGAGATGCAATCCGCCAGGAACTGCGGGGAGATGGTGTCCAGCATTTCGCTGGCGATAGGCATGCCATTGGACGTCAGGTCGACGAAGAGCTTACGGGACGTTCTCAAGCCCTCGTTGATCTGGAAAGAGGAGTCGATCTTGGGGTCGTTGATCAGACCTTTCCAGCCGACAGTCGTTCGTGGCTTTTCGAGGTAGGCGCGCATAACAATGCAAAGGTCTTCTGAGAGCTTCTTTGACAAGTCGTGCAACAGAGCGGCGTATTTGTGGGCTGCGGCGGGATCGTGGATAGAGCAAGGGCCGACGACGACAAGAAGTCTGTCGCTGCGGCCCATGATGATATCGGCAGCATCATTTCTCCCCTTAACTACGGTCCGGATGGCAGCCTCGCTCATGGGAATATCGGCAGCGAGCATGTCTGGGCGAAGCAGAGGGTCTTGGCCGAGGACTGCAACAAATGATACAAATGATACGTCAGTTTTCTTTTCTGTTTGAGAAGCGCATAGAGAGAAGGGACTTGTCATGGGTTAGAGACTGGTCAATGGAGTCTGGCAAGTACTGACTTCTCGTGTCATCGTTGATCTGTGAGGCAGACATCTTGAGGGAAGAGCGTGAAGGCGAGGTAGTGTATGTTGACCGCGTATACAATCGGACTATCTCGTCGCCAAGTTGAACGATGAGGGGATTTCGTAAATCGTAGCTCCAACGGTCGTGCGTGCAAAAACACGTCAAATTGCAGTCTGGGTTATTTATTTAGTGGTGTAAGAGCAAGATGGTCAGAGCAGATCGGGCCAGCCGGCGAATTGATGATGTTTCTGAGACTGCGAGAAAGGAATGAGTCAGAAGTAAGAATGCTGGAACACATGTGCCGATCCGATGAGAGCGCTTATTATTTGCTGTCAGACGAGGGGTGGAATTTGGAAAGAAAAAAAATTAAACCGGACCAGGCTCGGAGGAACCCCACCTGACCTGGTCCACGCAAGTAATAAGCGTCAAGATGAATCCTTAATACCGCGCATCGTCTTTAGGCGGAGGCCTTCGGAGAGATTTCTGCCCGTCGACATATTCTCACGATGCCGAGGTGTTGCAGTTGGAGAGCTGATGGATTGTGTTTGGAAAGGAAATGAAGACTGTGCTGTCACTGCTGTGTGTTGTGGTGTCCGACACTAATTTCCCGGGAGTAACTTCCCGCAGACACTATGACTACGAAAACAGCCTGGTGCAATGGGGTTATCAGAACTTAAGTTGCAATGGGCAAATGGACGCATCAGGCGCAACGGGCCGCATAGCTCTAGGATTTGTTTGCTATGTGTGTACCTTCAAGCTAATAATTAAGCTTACTTTGGCCAACATCCCATGTGCTTTGCGGCTTGCCACGCGTTTACGGAGTATGCAGCCATCTACAACATCACATCGTCACATGTCTTCGAAGAAAAACGTTGCGTGGGTTCGCAAGCTTGGGGACCCTGCTGTACGGAGTATCCCATTGAAGAGGTACCTTGCTCTAGCCTCTATACCTTCCGTAGGTACCTACGGAGTACCTAAGCCAAAAAATATGAATGACGAAGGACCAATCATCGTGCTCCTATTTACAGGCTGGGTCACGACTTACCAGCCGACTGGCTATGTACATTGTATGTACTGGTTTGTGCTATGGAGTCTACGACCCTGCGATCAATATGAACGTTCCTTTCTCCTGGAATTCCAGTTTTGTTAGATATGTACTCCGTACCTAGGTACCAATGGCTATTGTCCCGGATGGCCCATGGGCATTCAGACAATTCAGTCTTTGCTCTTATTCCTGACTGGTTCCTGAATCCTAACAAAGCACAGCCGAAATAGACTGACCGCTGCACCCTCAAGTGTTGCTCATCTTCTGTCAGTCTGGAAAGCTATTGCACAGCAAATGTATCCAGGGGATCTTGAACACAAACCATGTGATGAGGCTACGTACACTCTTTCGCGACACGAAATTGCAGATTCACCAAGCTGTTTCTTTTTATCGCCAAAGTTTGTAGTATGTGTCGGCACGAGAATCATCTCGCTCTGCCGGAAGATGCAGAGGAAAACGGACCGGCAGCGCCGTCTTCGAGGGCCATCATTCTTCAAGGTTACAAATTACAAGTCAAACTCGTCCTAACGATCGACTGACATGACAAGAGGCCGGGGCATTTCACCAGACCATCGCAATTTGCGGATCATTCATCCCATCATCGAGTCAAATATAGCAGCTTCGAATCTGCACAATACTTCGCAGCCAAAAGCATATTTAAACTATAGTCTTGGATCTGATTCTTACGCATATGTAAACAATCAAGCAAGTCAAATCTCCATATTCCTAACCTAGAAACAGGAAACGTCCACTGCAAGCAACGCAAAGCAAAAAGGTATTCCCCCCATTCCACTCAAAAGCTTCGTCAATGTGTACCCTTCGATATTATCAGCCTTTCGCGCACTTGGTAGACCCAAATCCACAGCATTGTCAGTACCACGATGCCGCAAGGTCTCTCTTCTCCCTTAATTCCGACGCTAGTAGGTACTCTTGACCAGCAATTAGACTACCTAGACACCCGTGGTGCGCATAGGCGAATTCGGCCTCTTCTCCGGAAGCTCATGCATATGCTCCGCATGAGACGTGTTGTAGTCCACCCCGCGCTTCAGATCAATGTCACCATGCTCCGCACTTTCTGTCGCCCTTGTCATGACTCTCGTCTTCCAAGCCGGAGTGCCGAGATACTTGATCCCGTTAGGATCCTCAAACATGGCCTCGGTTTCTTCGAGCGTCTTGCCCGCGGTTTCGGGGAACATGAAGAAGACGTGGAAGAAGGCGACGGTATTGAAAATGGCAAAGATGAGGTACGTCCTCCACTTGATGTTTGCAAACGCAGGCGGGACGAAGAAGCCCAGCGCAGTGTTGAAGGCCCAGTTGGCGGAAGTTGCCAGTGCGACGCCCTTGCCACGGAGGCGGAGTGGGAACAACTCGGGGGGATATGTCCATGAGACGGGGCCCCAGGTGGGTGCGAAGGAAGCGACAAAGAGATAGGTACAGGCGATGAGACCCTTTGCGTAGGACCCGGTGAGTTCCATGGTGTCCGCGTTGTTGCCTTCGTATCCCGCGGGGCGGATGGTGGCGTGGGAGGCGAGAATCCCCATGTTGGTGTACATGAAGACAGCCATCAGAAAGGAGCCTACCATCAGGGTGCTACGGCGGCCCCATCGATCAACGAACAGAAGAGCCGGGACGGTCATGACGACGTTGACGATGTACGTAATGGAGGAGGCCAGCAGGTTCTCTTGGTCCTTGTACCCGGCCATTTTGAACACGGTGTTGATATAGTACACTGTGATGCAATGTTAGCCAGACTTGGTCCAATCCCCAATCCCCCCGGGGGGGCACGACGAAAGAGCACGGCTGATACGTACTCATGACATTCATGCCAGTAAGCTGCGACCAGATCTGAGTGAAACAAGCAATCAAAGTCCGGTTGAGCATTCCAGGCTTCAAGAGATGGAGGTACGTGACATGGGCATGACGGCGTTCAAACTCGCACATGTCCTTGATGTCCTGCAGCTCCATGGCGACGAATGGATGGTTCACATCACCGTGGCCGTGCACCAAGCCCAACACAGAACGGCACTCCTCCCAGCGGTCCTTGCGCGCCAACCATCGTGGAGATTCGGGCAGCAGCATCATCATGAAAAAGAGGAAGACAGCCGGAATCATCTGCAGGCCCCACGGGACACGGAAGGAGGCCGAGGACCAGTTATCCCAATCACGTCCGCCAATGTAGGAGCAGCCATAGGAAATGTAGTACATGATTAGAATGCCCCATGTGATGGCCCATTGCTGCATGCCAATGAAGCGGCCTCGTTTGGATGGTGGCGAAATCTCAGCAATGTAGACGGGAACCTGAGCGCTCTCAATGCCGACACAGAAACCGTTGATGATTCGACCGACGATGAGCATGCCAATGTTCTGCGAAGCGCAGGAAAGAATGGAACCAATCATCCTAAGTCAACACGCCATGATCGACTACCGTTAGTGTCCTATTCCTATAAATTTGAACTTGGGCCCAAAAAAACGGCCCTACAGGAACTGTCAAAGGAACCCCAGAACTTTGGGGCATCGCCTTCGGAACATACCAGAAGATACACCCAACCATGATGGAATACTTTCGCCCCAGCCGGTCTGACAAAGGCCCCGACACCAGCGCTCCGAGCCACGATCCCGCAGCCATGGAGGCCGTGATGCCTCCCTGGACAGCTTCGCGAGGACCAGAGCATTTTCCTTCAGTAAATGGCGGTCCGTACGGCCCTTGGTTGAAGTAGCAAAGGTATGATTGCATGCCCAGCTGGGCAGATAGCGATGAAATGTCGAAACCAAAAAGCCCTCCGCCGACGACAGCCACGGAGGCAATGATGTATATATTGCCGATAGGCATATTGGGCACCAAGAGCTCTTTCGACGCCAACGATCTATGTGGTACTTTATGTCTTATTCGATTTTAATAAAAAGCCTGTCGACGATTCAGATGATTTGAGCCAGTTTCAAAAGACACGGCGAGGTCTCTAAAGCAAGTCCTGGGACGCACCAAGGGGGGAAGGGAAGGGTTAAACATCATGGCAGCGCGTAAGCGGGAGGTGCTTTATATATGTATGTATAACACAACCTCACGGGCCAATTTCCCCGGGTCTGACCAAACGAACGATTCTTGTCGTGCTCGTCGTCTTCTCGTCTAGACTTGCGGCTGTTCCGTGGTAATCCTTGAAGTGGCGCCTACCGCATCGAGTTCAAGTTGCGCCACAGGTCAAGCTCGGGGCAGCCAGTCCTGACTCCTCGGGGATCCACCATTCTGACAGCAGAGAAGCCAGGTGACCAAGATTCGAGTGGTGAAAGAATGGTGAGTCGTGACCGGCTGGAGGGGCTCTTTCTCAGCAGGGGCATTGTGGAAGGTCGTGCGTGCATGATTGTGCTGACGCACTGGCCGGGGGGGCCAAGGTCGGAGGTTGAACGGAAAAAAGGGTGGTTAGAAAGGTATCCAATGTTATCGAGGAATCCGCTTTGGGCTGTCGTTTGGACTGTCGTTTCTTAGGAGGTAGTTATCCCAGCGCATATCTTGCGACAATAACAAGAACGAACGTCCGGTAAGTTTGTAAACGAACTTGGCAACTGAACTTGTTCAAGTAAAGCCTGGCTTATCCCCACGGCTAACCCCAGATTCCCCCGCATGGTTTGGAATCCCCACATCGGACCCGAGCCTCCCTCGGAGTCGGGATTCCCTCCCATCATCCATGTATGTATGTAGGTATGTTCACCAGATCAACAAATGCGGCGGCGGCGCCACCAGCAGAAGTTGCGGGGTAACGTCAAATCTGCTCTTGGAGGACAGCTCCGTTCCGGCAATTTCGGCAAGCCTCGGTAACGCATCATGCGACTTCTTGGCCTTGTCTTCCTACATTCAAGCGCAAGCGCGCCGTGGCCGGCGAATCGGCGCTCCATTACACTATTGTGACCCCTGTTCAGTGTTCCCGTCTCGCAAAGACAATGGGCCCGCAAAAGCTTCTGCAAAATCCGGGGCTGGTCTTTTTTTGGCTTCATCTTTCACTGACTATGACGTCGCAAGCCACGTTGAGGTGAGATGTGCATCACTGCATCAGTGCATACCTATATCTCTGTGTTCCTCATTCAGCCCAAAGCGGACTGCCGTAGGTAGCTAGAAAGCTGATCTTGCGACTCTTGTGAAACTGGAACCCGAACGTGACACTCGGCAACCCCAGAAATTAGGCGCGATGCGAGTTGTCTCTCTGCTAGAGATAACGGCCCTTTGTCTCGCGCCGCATTTGCGCATCCCCTCATGTTGCCGAACTTCGAGCCAGCTCCAGCCTCCAACGAGGTCATGGTGATATTAGTTGTCAAGGCTCCCATTCCCCGCGTGCGTTTCTCGGCGCCACGCCCGTGGCCGTCCTTGCGCCACCTCGTAAGACTTCCCTGCTGTACGACCAACTCGAAGTCGACCCCTTCCCAGAACGATCTCCCAGAGCATACATGTGGCACCGTGAGCCCATGTCAAATCTTGCCCATGAACAAGCAAGATGAAAGGACTTCCATGCCCCCATATATTGGTTCTCAACATGGATACGACATGGCTGGTTCGGCGCGTCGCGTTTCGTCTCTGTTAGACAATATGTCGAAGCGATAAAGTCCGCATGAAATGGCCAGGAGCCGCTTGGTCAAGCACGCCTGAGTCCCGACAGCTTGACTGAATTTGGACTGACGATCAACTCATGGGGAGAAGCGGCATGCCGATCCAACGTTGCGCGGGGAGCATGGGTGTGAGTGCAAAACGAAACTCATCAGGAAACGTTGCTATTGGCGAGATGATAGACCAGGCCAGACACCACGTGAGCAGCTGAGACTAGGTAGAAGATTATCGACATGTCAAAGTGAATCATTATGCCGAGTCAGATTTCCGCGCGGGTCAAGAATTCACCTTTCCCCGTGGCTGCTTCGTCGACCCAAATGCGATATGTTGGCCACGCCATGACCAACACAAACCAGGGACATGATTCGACCGCTTCTTGTCGTGCTGATCGATTTCAATTTTCCACCCATCCATCCCCCCAAAGTTCCCTCTCAAAACGGTCCGATACGGCCCCTAGTCACCGATGTTGGTGTGACTCTTCTCGGCCAGCCACCCGCCACGGAATGCTTCGGTATGCGACAACCAGATTTCGTGTCCAGTGCGGGAAAAGGGCAGCGAGAACGTGTTCTGAACTTCTGAGACGCGCAGAATGAAAATGTGAAAGGCACATGGCGGGGCAATAAAGGGAAACCGGCCCTTCTTCTGCTCGTCTTTTCTCCGACTGGCTGCTGTGCTCACGTTTTGCTGAACAATATCGTTGAAGAAGCACCGATTTGTGCGGCAGAATTTGGAGATGCACGTACCATGCGCCAGCTGTCAGCCACAGTATGTGCAGTGTCCATCGAACACTGTGCTTTGAGATTTCGCGCTGCTTGAATCAGTTACAGTGCGTTGAGGGCACGCCACACACTGTGCATCTCAAACCAACCACACTCCGCCGCATCGTCATTTCCCCAACTTGCCAGTCCTGACTTTGACACGGACCAACAAGTGACCGCAAAAAGCCCTCAGAGTTCCAGTCGATGCGTGTCCAACCACTCCAGGGATGAGGCAAATGAATAAATGAATCATTGCCGTTATTAGACCGGGCCGATCGTCACACTTCTCCGGGGAATAATGTCGGATTCCTCCAGCCTTTTCCACTTCCGTCGGGATGCCGATGCCGTAACATACTTACGAGCAAGTTGAAGCAATTGTAAATGAGCTCAAAAACCAGCATTGGGCGTTTGTTCCATAATATCCCCATTGATTACCTCGCACTTTATCATTCCTGTCCCTGGTCCCCTCAACAAACGGGAGCCAAGTCCTGAGACTGGATACGTGATGAAGGGTCAAGACTCACAGCCTCACAAGTGATCTAGAAAGCGAATGCCTTGTAATATTGGCGAGGACAGAATCTAGGATCTGATACTTGATCGCTATAGGAAAGCCCAAGAAACTTTACAAGCAATTTCATCGCATATCGCTCAAATATTGAATGCAAGGCTCATGAGCCATGATTCGTCCACCTATAATGGTGCCGCAAAGATAACCCAAAGCCCCCTCAACATACCTTCATATATACATTATTTAGTCACCTCGTTACAACTATAGATTATACCCAACTGCGGACCTCCAGCATGCAAGAGAGCCTGGAAACGTGCGAGTGAAGCTATTGCGCGTGGTGGCCGGAAATGGGCCCGATGTGGGAATTTGTACTCGCAACTTGCAAGGCATGAATCCACAACAATGTCCGACACGGTGAGACAACTGTTGCCGTATCGGAGTGTCAGTGTGCTATGTACAAAACGAGTGCGCAAAACCACAGCAAAGGTTTTTAAAAACCACAGCAAAATATTCCATAGGCTAACACCTAATCCTAACCTTAACACCTAATCCTAACCACTAACCACTAACCCTAACTAAAGTTTTTTGCGGTGGTTTTTAAAAAGCTTTGCTGTGGTTTTGCGCATTCGTACAAAACACTACAAAGTGAACGAAAATGGATTTCATCTCGCCTAATTGGGCCATTCAACTTCCCCTCAAAGAATGATGCGCCCTTCGTTTATGCCGGCTTTCATCTGTCTATATCTACTAACAAGCCTCTCGCTTTTGACTGCCGCAGCTGAAGCCTTTGCTGTCATGCACATTCTCACAATGCCAACTATCTAGCTTCTTGTCGGTGCCCTGGTACTTGATATGGATATCCTTCGCCTCGATATCGTCGCATCCACCTGCACCTGCGCTGCATTGAAACCAGCCAAGTTCCTTGACATCCTTGGTGACGGTACCGTTCACTCTACGCCAGGCAATCTGCTCGAATTTGTACTTGGAAGAGTCGCAATCCTTGCCAGCCCACCCCGAGTAATTCTCACACTGCCAAGCGAAAAAGGGCTGCTGGCGCATTCTTTTAATCTTGATGTCTTCCATGGTGAGGTTGGTCGCGTGGCCGAGGCCGCCACCACCTCCGTTAGGAGGGTATCCCCTCGAGATCCCAGCCCAAGACTTGAGATATGACACATGAGCCGTGTTGACGAAAGTAATGTTGCGTGCATAAAAGTCGGTGATGTTGTCGTGTCTATCGACGTATTGGCCCACTGACCCGATAGCCACGCCCTGTCCATCGTGGAACTCGCTGTCGTAGATGTAGATTCGGCTGGAATTACCTTTGAGAGCAATAGAGTCGTCACCGTTGGTAACGAACCACCTGCGGAAAGTGATGTCGTGCGAGTTGATGGTATCGCAGCCGTCCGTATTCAGGGTGTTCCATTTGCTGTTGGACGTGCTATTGACATAGATGTCATCCAGTTCGACATGATCCGAATACGTGATGGCCATGGTCCACATCTGGCTCTGCACAAAGCGCATTCTCTTGATGACGGAGTGTTTCAAGGCTCGGAAGTTGATATTCATGGGTCGCTTGGGCAAGTTGCCCTGCGACTTGGCCCAGTCGTACCAGACTTGGCCGTTGCCGTCAAGCGTGCCCGTGTTATGTCCGTCCCAGGTGACGTTGAAGCCGCCAAAGTACCACATCGTGCTCTGGTTCTGGAAGCCAACTTCGAGTTGGAGAGTCGACATCCAGTGGTCGATGTCGCTACTCCAGAGCATACGACCATATTGAACAACGCGCACATCGTTCAGGACGGTAATCATCTTACTCTTGATGTTGTACGTAGGTCCAGGCATGTAGATGAGACTTTTGACTGAACACTTCTTGTTGAATGTCTCCACAATATTGACTGCATCGTCGCCGCCGTGAGCATCTGGCCGAATTACACACAGCGTCCGATTCTCCGCCTTGGCCTGTGCAGCGATGTCTGATTCCGAGGGCACATTGCGCAGGGCAAGAATGTCACTGTGTTCCATGCCCCGATGCCGAATATCATGCGTGGTGGCCGTGACAACACTCGCCAAGCCAAGGCCCAATGCTTTCCAGATCCGCATCTTGAAGCTCGAATCGACGGCGGCGGTGAGGAAGAATAAGAGATTGACGTAAGAATGTTTTGCCAGCGACGAGTGCTCCTCGCAGTTGGACCCAAAATAAAGAACTTAGTCTTTGTTACTGCAAGAAATCAATAACGGTAAGATGTGGTAGTCTGGTAGAGAGGGGAGGGGTCCAAGACATTGATACAAAAGCAGAAGTGAGTAGAGTGAATCCACAAGGCAACCGCCAGGCTCTCCGTCCGCTCTTGCTACGAAACCTTGTTAAGCCGTCCGGCCGCCCTTGGCCCGTTGATCTGGTCCATTGGCACCAAAGCCCGACATTATCGAGTCATGGGAACGGAAGTACGATGGCGGGCACGATGCACGCATCCGAATAGCAATTTCCCAGCATCCCTCGCGGGCCACCGGGAGGACCGCGAACACAGCGCAAGCATGTGCACTCAGCCGTAGCAGAGATGCCTAGACAAAGGAGACAAAAGCATCTTAGGTATTGCGAAAGCAGCTGCCTTGCCGCTAAAACGACCAGTCGTGGCGCCATTGTGCGGAAGTATAGTAGGATCGCTGCGCTGGTGGGAAGAAGTCAAGTGTCATTGAAGTCATTGAGGCCATTGAGCCATGCCAGTTGATGTAACGCTTGGCGGCTGGCCAATGGTAGTCGGGGCCTCGAAGCGGACAGCTGCCGATCGCCCGCTGCGATTCAGATTGGGACCCACAAGTCTGATCCGCTCTTTCCCAAAAACACCATCACACGTCACATCTTGTACATTAGGTACATACCTACCTCTCACATGTGATCCTTCCAACTAAAGCTGTCAGGCGGCAAACCCACCTGCCCTGATGGACCTGAAAATCGCGAGTTGCTTCTCTGACCCTTGCAATAAGTCGCTTTACGTATATGTACTTGTCCAAGAATCTTTTTCGTTTGGACCGTGAGTACTACGAAGACTCGAAGAGAAACGTCAAGCAGGCACAGCATGACGAATTTTGCTGCATTCGCTTCAGACAAAACGTTCACTTAGGCAAGTGTACTCTCTCTGCATGGATGTAAATTCGAGATGCCAACCGACTGGAAAGAAAAGTTCATCATGCGCCCACCAATATGTCGTGACTCTCGCCCGTGTTGAATCACGATCAAACGATGACATATCGCGGCCAGCGTTGCTTACTCTAGGTATGTATGCGAAGATGAACATACATATGTACTTAACACGGCTGGTGTTTCATGACGAATCCTAGATGGTCACTATTCTTGGTCTTCCTTTCACCAAAGAGGCAATAGAATTGATATGCAGGCACTTGTGCAGATATGGCTTCTCGGCGCTCGCACAAAGGGGTATTCCAAAAAGCCTCTTCTACCGATGATGGCTGGAATGAAGGAAGCCCATTGAGTGATTTTGGCCTCCATCCTCCGTGGCGTCGCCCGTGCCGTGGAGAAGCGGGGCTACAGCCAATCAAAAAGCGCTTCCCCGCAAATGAAGAGAGCCGCGGCCCGTCGATCATCTTCTATCCATGACCAAAAACAGGCAACACACAGCAAGGACTCAGGAGCGATGTGAAGCAAGTCTTGGTGTGTGCTCTATTAGTACCTCTTTTGATCGCCCTCTGAATTATACAAAGCTACCAGATCCTGTACAATTGACACCTATATTGTTAAGGCATGGGCAAAGCCCAGGCCATCACACAAAGGTGCATATCAATCTCAATCACATCCTTAGGTATATGATGCTCCCGTAAGTGATGCGAACCTGCCACGCATTCGACAATGAAATATGAGGTGTCGTACCCGATATATTAGTGCTATCATGCCCGTCTTACGGAGGTACTGTTCTGCTTCTAAGGCGCAATCAGCCCCAAGAGCGACTTCCCTGGTGCGCTCGGTGCGAGTGTTTCTGTGAGTGTTCTTGACAAGGACGGAGTCGTCAGAGACATTCTGGCAAGTCAGACACCTTCTCGTGAAGAACATGCATATCGCCTCCATGATTGATGTTTTGAACTTTTGTATACTCCCTCCTACACATCATGTTTGATACGGCACGCCGTTGAAGAAAAGTATGTAGCAGGATCATGCCATCGTGACTATTCAGAATGCCGCAGGGAAGAAAGCATTAGTACACAGCATCTATTGCCCACCCGTCCGCCCGCCCGCCTCAACTTAACCTTTCGCATCGTAGTAAAAGAAGCCCCAGCTCAAACTGCATCTCCTATCGCAGAGTTAAACTCTTGCTCACACAACTACACGTACCCAAGTCGGGTGTCAAGCTGTGTATACACCTCATGCAAGGAACCACCCACGCCACACATCACCAACAGACACACATTGCAGACACTCACCTTCCACTTCCAACCCCCCCAAAAAAGTAACCATCGGTACGGCAAAAGAATTTGCTACACAAATGCTGTGTCTAGAGCACCTAAGAGTTCGAAACCACCTCAGGCAAAACAACCTGATATACGTCCAATTACACATACTTATACATTCTATCCGCAATCCCAATCCCAGTCCCATACCCAGCCTCTAAGCGCTATTAAAGACACCATTCCCGCCCCCTTTAATATGTACAGAGCACTCATATATATAGAGCATACGACCCCGCTGTTCAGCAGCAGCAGCAGCACCACCACCACCACAGCGCACTCCCAAATGGTGTTTTTTGCGAGGGGTTCAATTTCCTGATTATACCTGTTAGGCGTAGCGTACTTCGCCGAATAGACTCGCCCGGACTTGCATTAGACTGGCTAGTTCGAGGAGAAAGGACTGGAAGATGATGATGTTTGTGAGGATGTGTGAGACGGAGGCTGTGGCTTCGGAGGGGGAGGGGGTGTCTGGGCGTGTGACGATGTGGGAGTCGTTGCCTTCGTCTTGGATTTGGTCTTCGTTTTGATCTTGATCTTGAGCTTGAGCTTGGTCTTGGGCTTGATCTTGAGCTTGGCCCTGGTCTTGAGTTTGGCTCTGATCTTGAGCTTGGCTCTGTTCTTGTTCTTGATCTCGGTCCTCAGCTTGACCTTGATCTTGCTCCTGGGCTCCGTCTTGCTCCTGGGCTCCGTCTTGCTCCTGGGCTCCGTCTTGCTCCTGGCTTTCGTCTTGATCTTGGCTTTGATCTTCGTCTTGAGCTTGGCCTTGAACTCCATCTTCATCTTCATCTTCATCTTCATCGTGGCCCTGGCCCTGACCCTGGCCTTGACCATGTTTCTCATCATCCCCTCCACCCACCCCCTCAGATCCAGATCCAGATCCAGATCCAACCCCAACCCCAACCCCCCCCTTCCCCGTAAAATCCAGCGAAACCCCCCCCAAATCAACATCAGGCCTCCCCACGCGCCTCGACAAGATACTCTGATCAAACGCCGCAAAAGCAGAAGCCTGACTATCCGCCACCATATCCTGCTCCTCAAGCGAAGGCCCAATACCAGCCCCCCCCGCACTCTCCCCCAAAACGCTGCGGCCATAATTCCCACCCCTCGCGCCTACACCTCCCGACGAAGCATCATAATTATTGTTATAGTGAAGAGGCAAATCTTTAGGGGGCACCCGCATAACATTCGGCGTCATCGGTTCGCCGTCCCCGCCAGGAAAACTGCCCGGCGTGTAGTTGTAGTTATATTCCTGACGGCCCTTGGGGCTAGCTGACCTGCTACTAGGTGCCGAGCCTAATTCAGAGAGAAGACGCTGCGCAAAGCCTTCCAGAGCGGAAGGCCGTGCCGGGGACGTCGCGCGTAGCGCCTCATCTATGGTAGGTCGTTCTGGCGTCGCGGGGTTCGAAGGCGATGCTTTGCGCACAAATGGCGGTGGAGGCGGCGGAGAGGTTCCGTCTAGCATGGATTCAGCAGTTTGGAAGGCGTTTCGTCTCTGTTCGAGGAGCTCGTCGAATCGGGGGATCGTTCGCTTGTAGCTGGCCACGTGGTCGCCGAGCCGTTGCAAGACTCGCAGGATGCGAGGCAGCTGCGGATCTATCCACTCGGGTCTGCTTCTGCACCGTTGGATGGTCTCTGAGCGGCGTGCTTCGTCCAAGGACTCGCCAAGGGAGCCGTCTTGGGATTGTGGTGGCGGTTCGGTCATCTCGCTGGCCACGGAGGTTTCATAGCCGCGCTCCAGGTCTTCCTCGTCCTCTTCGAAGGAGTACGTCGCGGGGTCGCGTGAGAACCAGCCCTCAATGTTCATGTATCCACACATGGCAAGGTCCACGATCGTCTCGGTGACGGACAGATTCGTCTCAACGGGGTTCATGAAGAACTTCTCCATGAGGTCCAGGATAATGTTGAGGAGCGGGTCATCTGGCCGGAGGGTGTGCTCGCGAATTTCTCGCGGGCCTCCAGGGACGCTCTCATCAGGCGGTTTGTTTAGTTTGAGCGTTTTTGCAGACACGCGAGGGGTCATCAGGCGCCATGAGCATGCGTGGCTCTCGAGCCGGGACATGGTATCCTTGAGGATATTCGCGTACATGCTATCGAAATCGGCCTTACCGCCAATGGCACCTGCGAGCGAAACGAGATACTCAACTTCTTGCTCGTGAGCACCCACAGTGCGGTGAGTGGCGTCACTCGGTAGCGGGTTTGTTCGTAAGAGCGTAAACACTGCATACCGATGATGTCGTTTTAGAATGGCCGAGACGAGCTGGAGAGTAACATGGATGGTTTGTTGGTTTCTTGATCGTAAACACGACAGAATGAGGTCAACAAGATTGAACAACAAAGGCGTGGCTGGCTCCTCGGCCTTGGCAGCCATCATCTTTGTCAGGTCCATGGATTTCCTCTTGCGTGCGTCGCTGACAGACGACCGTGAGGGCTTTTTGTTGGGAGGAAGCGCATCCGGCAGCGCTAAAAGATAGTGAAGAATCAGGTTGATCATGTCGGGGTGGTCCAGGGATTCCAGTATCCGCCGCAAGTACGTGAGTACAGCAACAGAAGAGCCTCCATCGATATCAGAAGACTCCAAAAGGGATGGATATCTAAAGCACTTTTTGTCAGCCATAAAAATCCAAACCGATCAGTCGCACTCTGCGGGAAAATGCCAGGGATGGGAATATAAAACAAGCAGTGCACATACAGCAATTGCTGGAGAAAAATGACTTGAAAGTGTTCCAGCAACGTCGACTTGACTTCCACCGACCGACAATGGTTCAACACATCCTGCCAGAAGAGTAGATGCGACAAAAACGTCTCCATATGTGACTGAAAATCAGGAGAGCAGGAGCTGATAATCTCGTAGTTAGACGCAGGGTGCTCGTAGTCCGACAAGGCCAAAATCGGCGGCAAATTATGCGGCAAGTGATCAATCACCAGCTTCCGACTCAACTGGCTATACAGGGCTCCCAAACCAGTCGCCATCAGCGTGGACAGGTCACTCTCCACGATCCACTGCTCCAAAGCCGCAGAACTCGACGCAGCCTCGATAATGTACAGCAATCCCGTGCGCGCGAAATCGCCCACCTTGCCCTCATGGTGAATATAATCCATCAGGATATAGAACAGGGGGAAATCGGCTCTCTGCGTCCGGCCCGCAAATCGATCGTGTTCGTCTCGGGCCCGTTCAACCGGTGCTTTCTGGTTCGGGGTCCGCAGCGGCAGCGGCGTCTTAAACCACGCGGGTAAGATGGCTGGATCCAGACGTATCTTGGTCGTGATGTTGAAGGCCAGCTCGACAACTCTCGACTCGGTATCCAGACCAAGACGCACGCTGTTGACGCCGGTAATGCGCACCAGCAAGTTGGTCAAGCTGGCCGAAAAGGTAGGATTCTCGACAAAGGCCTCCTCCTCGCTTTCAATGAGCGTCGCAAACAGCAAAACGGCTTCCTTAATGATCCATTCGTTGTAGGACGTCGTGGCGATTTTGCCAATGGGGACGTAGATTTGTTTGATCGAGGCATACTGGATACAGGGATGAGGGAGCGGACGGCGGCTTTCATCGCTGAGGATATTCGTCAGCTCTTGTAGGCGAATCTCGAGCGTCTCGGCGGCTTCGCTGTCGCGGGATAGGTTGGCTGAGGTGCGCCATGTTGACTTTGTTGTTCTTGAGCGTTAGTGAGCGCCTGTAGGGAGATATGGGTCTCGCGTATACAGCTCCTTACCAGCAGCTTGGCGTATTCTTTTTCAAAGCGATGAAGTCGTTTCGCCGGGTCGATGGCCTGTTCTTTTCGAGTGCTGCCTGCGGCCAGAGGGCTCAACAATCGCGACCACTGTGGATGAGCCAGAGGATAACAGAGAGGTCAGGTTAGTTTCAAATCGCATCGAGCGCCTCAACGGTTTGCTGAAGAGGTGCAAGACCTGGCCGTCACAAGTATGAAGGGGTCAAGACGTACGAAGTCCATGGTGATGCCAGCACCATCCCAGGAAGCAGGTCGACCAACGGTGCAGACGCAGTGAGACTGATCCCGGTGGCGCCGCGTTGCTTGGCGTTCCAGAGTTGGAGGCAGATCAGATGATGTCTGCGGCGTTGCGAGCATTCATTGCGAGCGTTCCAAGCCTACCTAATCAACAGGACACAGCTGTATATCCTGTCCGTTACATACCTGGTATGTACCCACGCGGTGTTTTTGGAGTCTGGACCCTTGCCGGCAGTGCAGCGCCCCTGACTACGCGTCTACCGATGCAAAATAAAAGCCACCCGCTACATTGGGCCACAAGTTCAACACGCAGCAACTTCTTTGGTAGTGATACTAATTTGCATGCTAGAGATGCAATTGAGTACCATCTGGAGTATTTTCACGGTTATTGAAATGACGTAATTAATTCTTGATACATCACCCGTTGAGCCTGTCATCGCAGGAGGCTTTGCGGTTCTTTTGCGGTCCCACTGTACGGGGTTCGGTCAGCCCTCTGACTCCTGACTCCTGAGTCCTGAGGCTCTGTTTGGACCCTGATGGAGGGACATATGTATGTATGTATGTGTAGCTCAAATCCTCGGCGTAAAAGCATTACCTTCTAATCCCCCACAGTTATGACAGTATGTATATAACTCGTGTCACGGTATTTTCAGATCAAATCCAACGCACCAGTGCCAATCCGTCTGGCTGTGCCGCCTTACTGGCACTGCTGCCCAGTGGGAGTGCGCAGGAAAGGTGACCATTGTAACACGGCGTCATCCACATCACGATTCACATGTACCGGAGCAGCCTACAATCAATCCAACACCATACCTACAGCAATTCAAATCATTCACACCCACCCACAAAGCAGCCACAAACACACAAAGCGACAACACACAACTGAATATATCATCTATCCCGCTGTGCCTAATCATTCGAATCCATCCAACATCGCTATACCCCATTTCCCCCCTCAACATCTCCACGCCAAACACATCCCGGCCACCCAACAACTACACACAATCAACGACACGGCGACAGAACCCCCAAACTCATCTCGGACTCCTCGCATCTCCCACACTACCACTCCCGGTACTACCACCACTACCACTCGCGCCCGTTCCCGTCCTCACACCCACGCCCATGCCGTTCCTCCTAAAATAATTCATCCCAGGCCGAGAGGGCGGCGACTTCAGAAACGAGTCCTCATCGCCGCTCGGCTCCGTAAAGCCACTCACGTTGCTTAGCATGCTGGAACTGCGGCCCCGGGACTTGTGTCCGCGGGGTTCAAAGGGAGGTGCCGTCGGGGGTGGTTGCCATGGGGAAGCCGCAGAGGTCGTGCTGCCACCACCGCTGCCACCACAACCAGGCTGGGTAGTCGTTGTCGTCGTGGGAGGAAGAGAAGAAGAAGAAGAAGAAGGTGGAGGGAGAACAGGAGCAGGAGCAGGAGCAGAAGAAGGAGCAGAAGGCGCAGGAGGGAGAGGAGATCCCACGGAAGAGATGCCGTCACCGGAAGAACCAGTTCCAGCCCATATACCCGTCGGATAGGGATTTAGCCTCGCCGGAGTTGCGTTCCAGGCCGACGAGGCGTGTTGTCGAAAGGCCATATGTCCAGGGTGGTGATCGACCTCTGCTGCAACAACATCCAGGTGATTGCTCATAGCCGCGGGAGAGGCCGCCATGAAGGCATTGTTGTTATGGTTGTTGTTGTTGTTGTTCAGTGTCGAGAGCTGCGTTTGTAGATTCTGAATCTGTTGTGTGCGGGAGGCATTGGCGTTACAGGCCTGCGAGATGCGTTCCATGTAGTTGCTTTTGATCGCGGTGCTGTTTTCCAGCCAAGTAGCTCGTTCCTGATCGCGGCGGTCTGCTTCGCCGAGCCCACGGCGATTTGCATCGGCAATGTTGCGTAGTTCCTTGTCGACCTTGTCGATCCTGAGACCGATTTTGTTGCGCCGGGACTTGAGGTTGACTTTTTCGAGCTCCTTGGCTTTGACCTCGCGATCGAGGTTGGACGTGTACTCGTCAAATTGCTTCTGGGCGGCTTCGAATTGTTTCGTTTCTTCGGCGTAGAGTTTGTCGAGCTCTCGTTTGCGTTCGACGAGTTCGGGGGAGCTGTTGAGCTTGTCTAGTTGTTCTCCGAGCGATTCAATGTCCCGTTCGGCCTGGATCTTTTGAATCTCATGTTGCCGAATCTTTTGCCGGTGCCTCTCATCGCTGCTGCCCGCCGACGACAATTGATTGTCGACGAGCTCGATCTCGCGTCTGATGGTGTTGAGCTTGGTTTTGGCTTCTTTGCGCCACGCCTTGAGGCGAGCGCGCTCATCAGCAAGGCGCGTCTCTTCTGCAGCGATAGAGTTTCGGATAATGGTAGCGGGCGAATCGGGTCGGAGCGGTGGTTGACCGGGAGCTGGAACGGCAGCCGGCAGTGAATCGTTTTCTCGAAGAGCTTCGTTGGCGGTTCGAATCGTTGTCGAGTGAATGACTTCGCCACTTTGAATATCGACGAATTCACAGACATACGTTGCTGCCGGTCGCAGTCCGTATATGTCACCCGTCCATCGCGTGCCGTTGGTTTCGTCATCGTCTGTCTCCTGAACCGCGATGATCCGTGTTGGCTGCCAGAATGCATTGTTGATCCTGACATAGAAAGGCTTTGATGCATCGACTCCTGCAGGCCGCATCATATCGCTTTCCCCATCCACGCTTGCTGATGCCGGCGGGAGGTCGTGTTCGGGTTGATGGGGAAAAAAGCTGGTGTTAAAACATACTTCGTCGCTACCAATATAAGATATCCATATTTGCCTCGGTTGGCTGTCGAAAGACGCGCTCCCTAGGTTGTGACGATCTGTTGCATTCGAGGCATTCGGATTCCGACCCCATTGAGACAACTCAAATTCCTTGATGGCTACAATCTTACTGCTAGCGAAGGCAGCCCACAGCGGCTGCTCCAGTCGTACTTGCGCGCTTTGCTTCCTTCGTCGCTTACTCGAGCTGGCGGTGGTGGTCGTCGATGTAGTGTGTGATGTGCTCGGTTCCGTTTCTGCTGCATTGGAGTTGGCATCGTGCCCGGCATCCAACGAGTGAGAGCCGTTCGTAGAGGTGCCCGTAGTGGTGCCGGTAGAAGTACCGGCCGACGACGATTTATTAGCATCGGTGTCAGCGGCACCAGCTGCTGCATTCGCTTTTTCCCGCTTGAGGTACCACTCGCGCACGAATCGGACGATGCCTTGCGTCAGTATGTGCATAGCCAGTGTACTCTGAATCCAACCATGGGTACTTCTCTTATCGTAGGCAGTGGGTTTCGATTCAAAAGACTCAAAAGACTCGCTCAGAAAGGTAGACAATGGCCAAGATGCTGGAAAATGCCGAGTAAATTTGGCCCAGTGAGACTCTGTGGCACGAAGGGCCTGATGAAGAAGTATCCAGGTGAAGCAAGTGGTGACACCTCGGGAGGTGCCGTCCTTGGCATTCGTTCCGCCGCCCAAGCTGATAGCAATGACGGGTTTTGCGAATTCGAGTATCCCATCCTGTATTGGCTGCCAAAGGAAGACCCATATGAGAAAGAAGAAAAAGTCCATGCAAAAGATGGTGACGAGCGAAGGATTATGAGCGTTGCCATCCAAAAGCTCAGCCAGATTAATGCCCGTCTTGGTGGTCACTGGCGGGACAAAGGTGATGAGCGCAAAGCAGGCGTAAATGAGCGACAGAGACATGTAAGGAATATGCATCAGGATGATGAGTATAGCGAGCGTATCCTGCATAGGAAGAGACTTTATCACGGTCGCGGCAAACTCCAGAATTCCCGAATCCTTATGCACATCGAGGTTCTTCATGGCGTTGACATCGATTTGCCGATGCTCGGCGTCAACGGCAGCGCCATTGAGACCCGCGTGCGAGTGAGCCGACTCGGAAGAAGCTTCGGAATAGGTGCCGAGAGACGGTCTTCTGCGAGGGTTGCCGGAAGTGCCGTCGGCGGCGTCGGAAGCGTCCTTGGAGAGAGAGGCATTGCGCTGGCCTGGAATGGGAGAAGGCGAGGATGACGGCCCTGCGTGGCCTACAACTTGATCGAGAGACCTCGCAGAGCCGTCGAGCTGGCCGTTACTCTTTCTGGCCGAACCGCGTTTCACAGGACTTACAAGTCCATTCTCGTGTTTGAAATCGCGATGCGCCGTTGTGGCGCTTTGCTGTCGCTTGCCTGAGCCAGACGCACGAGGCATGCGAAGGTGAAGCTGTGTTTTCGCCAATCGTCGACGCGCAATTCGAGCCGTGCGCTGATCAGGCAAATCAAGCTGGATGGTCGGCCAAGACGAACTGGGGTGCAGTGTAGTGATGGACAAAGGAACGGAGGCGACGCAAATGGCGATGATCGGAGGTTGATATTGATATGATGCACTCAAAAGATTCGACGTGCGGACCTGGCCGGATTATGGTCAGGCCGTTCTCGAGCTGGTTGTCGGAATGGAGCGCCTGGCGAACGAGAGCGGCAACCGACAACCGGAGAGGAGGGCCGCAAGAAAATACAATGAAGCCCGAGCACGGCCAGAAACCCAGCGAGGAGGACAAGATGCTGCGTCTGGGGGTGGAAGAATAATGGTGAGGAGAAGTGGAAATGCAGGTTGAGGCGATGCGAAGAAGAAACAGACGGCCAAGCCACCAGATGGCAGACGGGGCCTTCGCCTGAGAGCTCTGCTCTGGTCTGTTGAAACTTGAAAGAAGGCTAACCATGGCAGTAACCAGTGAACCACGCGCCCGCTGCAACGGCTGCAGCACTGCATTTGCCCCAGCGCCCTTCAGGTCAGGACGTTCACGGCGCCACACAAGTTACAACCCCGACAACGGCGAGTCCGATCTGCGATGCAGCAGCATCCGAGACGCGCCTCATTAAACGAGTGATTACGAGTTCTGCCATACGAATCATCTGCTGCAGCCTGCGAGCGATGGCTTCCTTGAAGCATGTCTGACATTTGGCGAACCAACCGGGCAACGTCAAATCAGTCCATGGCGTGTGAAACGAGAGCCATGCAGCGCAGTAACGCGCCGACACCGCGTCACTACAACTCAGCCACAGCACCCACAGCGGCTTCCTCCTCGCCGGCTTTTGTGCAACGGGGGCTATGTACATATGCATGTACATACATACATACTTGGAGTCTTGGACAGCCACGACTCACGAGTGCAGGTGTTAGCGCTTCTGCAAAGAACTCCCATGTTTCAACTTTCCTTTCAACATTAACTCGTTCTTTCGTTCTTGCAGTGGTAACCAAGTCGATGCTAATAAGGTACATAGGTAGCTTTGCTTTGCTGTGGCGCAAGTTGCAACAGCTCTGGATCTGTTTTGATGCGGGGCGGTAACTGACTCGGCAGTGGATATCGCTGATCCAAAGAAACAAGGTTTTCTGAACGTCGTCCGGTTGGCTAACTTTACAAAGTTACAAGTTACATGTGTACCTACGTACGAACACTGTTGAACAGTCGTCGTATGAACAACGACATATGTAAAACATGGGCTCCCATCGCAACCCACGGACAATAATGATGAACAATCAAACTCATGCAGAAACTCTACCTACAAGTCTCCAGGTCAAGCTCCGCGTCAAGTCTTCCTGCAGCATCCCCCGGACGAGGAACAACGCATGTACCTAGGTACGTACAGAGTAGGTATGGAAGAGTTTTCTGATTTCAGCATCATCGACATCATGAGCCTTCAATGTCCGCCGGATTTAAGCGGCACATACGGAGTACAAGCGCATTAACCGGCCGCTAAGTACCGCTCTGATCCTTGCCAGTGAGATGCACGTGCAGAGTTTCCTGGGCCTGCACGTTATGACAGCAAAAATTCAACTCTTACGGAGTTGTAGCCTGTAGGTACCTAATGTAACCCGTCACCCGCAATGTGCGTTCTTGGCAACCTGATCAGTGATCGGGCATTTATTACGACTGATAATGCAAGTTCGACCTTTGTTCGATGAACCAGAGCAACCCCTCACTTCAACATGATTTAATGTGCACGGCATATCGTTCTGAAAAACGCCAAGTTGTAATATATTTATGCCGTGACCAGCTGCAGCCTATTTCCGTCCTTTGGATGAAAACGGTGGAGGCACCAGCACGCCAATCGCTTTGGTCCTCTTTGTCTCACCGTCGTACCATGAATGATGACAGGCAGCATCGCAGCAGTTGATGAATACCTACATAGCACACGGCAAACCTTCCACAGCGGTGGGATCGACGAGATCATTGAAAAGGCCATGCTCAAAGCGCTCTAGACCGCTTGATGCTGTGCGACCAACGTGGCAATCTGAAAGAACAAAGGAAAAGGGAAGGGAAAGAAAGAGAGGCACGCGCGCAGTGGTTGTTCGCCATTGTCCATGTTCAGTCAAATGAACAATGTGCTCCCCGGATCTATACTCCGTAAATGGAGTCAATGCCATTGGCAGCAGCTTGCCGCGCAATCTAGCACAGCTCAAGCCACGTGTGTACATGTACTGTAGCTATGTAAAAAGTCAAGGGCCAGATTATCAGGAGGCTGTCGCGCAATTATTGGCAACTTGCGAGGTTACATGGGCATTGGGCCTCGATTCAGGGCAGCAAGTTACAACATGTCTTCACTTGATGTGTCCCTTCGTCTTCACCTCTCAAAGGCCTCATGCGTTGGAAACCCCCAATTCTTGCGCATGCCTTGCACTCAAAGCTGTGGCTTCATGGTAAATTATACGTGACGGTATTTTGGCCTTGAAAATTGCTAGAGCAGCCTCGCCTGAGTAAATACAAGTTGCAACGTACGGAGTAGAGAGTCCTGACTCCTGTCACCTGTGAGGCTGTGAGGTTACAGGTAGACTACGGAGTACAGTACATACATATGTACAGTACCTCTCCGCAGCCTCGGCCACTCACCAAAGTTACCCGCCCCAAAGCGCCCCAAAGCCAACGAAACCAGATGACAGCATTGCGTATGTACCTATGTACATACCTAACTTACATCATCGACAAACTCAACGGCTCCAACAACCATCAAGACCACCAACACCACCGCCAGCGATCAGTGACATGTTCCGCCCATCTGCGCAATGTCTGCCGCAAATCCCGAGTTGAGAAAGCAAGTCATTGCAATATACAAAGGTAAGCGGTTCCTCGTTTCACTCACCATCCCACTTACCGCCTTCATCCCTCAAAACCACCGCCCCAGGGGCCGGGGGAGGGGACCGCCCCATCTTCCAAGCAAAAAGGCCATGAATTTTTTTTGATTTTTGAGAAATTCAATCAACATGCAATCGCACGAGGAACTTCTCCTGACTCGTATTCAGAATTGCTCTACGTGGGGCGCGAATACCCCCTAGGATACAAGTACTTCCAATCCCGCCTCCACAAAGCCTTCATGTCCCAAGCCGCCGAACGAGACGAAGCCAAGATTCGCGCCGGTATTGCTCATGCACAATACGTGAAACAAGGTTCGCATGGCATGCAAAAAGCTTTCCAGTACCTCTGAAAAAAAAAAAGTCCTGTAGTATTAATTTTGCTAATATTTGTCTGCCCGCCGGCCCTCCCACTAGAGGTCGAAGCATTGTATGAATTTGCGCCTTGACTTTTCTACATACACGCAAAGAAGCGCGCGCGGGGGGCTTGCACTTATTCCGTCGACGCCTTTTTGTTCATCCCCTGTGTCCCCTTTCTTGACCTTATTATTTTTTTCATGCCAGAGCATGGCGAGAAAAACTCGGCGCGCTGTTGATGGTTTCTTGGTGGCTGACCCCATGGTGATGTAGGTATTGGCTCAAGCGGTATCGTACCCTGCGGAAGCGCTATGATGTGGGCGCGTGATGCATAGGTTTGGCTTTGATCTGGTAATCAGAAAAAAAACATCTGCTTGTCTTTCATGAAGAAGTAGCTCCTCCATGTCACTGTAATTCGTTGGATAGTACAATACCGTAGAACCAGGAGTGGAACGATGGAGCTCTTTTTGAGTCGTAAAGGAGCTGCGCTGGAATGAACGGAACTGCTTTTCGTTCCTCACACGACTTGGGTGGCTCACATGTACGCACAAGGCAAACAGCTCCAAATGCTTTATACTGTGCTTTTGCTTGGCTTTGCTTGGCTTCCGTTTGCTCGTCCTCTTGCGGCTTGCATGCTAACCATTGCTGCAACGAGTGATCGAAGACGAGGCGATATGCGTATCCTGATGCAGTACGAGACGTCATCCACCTTGCTCTCGATACGTCCGCTTTCTTGCGCACCAGGCGCCAACCTCGAGACACTCGCCCCAGCTCGCACCGCTTTCGCCCATTAAATCGCCCATCATTTTGCCAAGCCATACTTCCCACTCATCATGGCTTTTCCCACTCGCTTCTCTTAGAACCGGTGCAAGCGCCTGCACTTGCTGCACAACCGTGAGCAGAGCCGTCTTTCGAAGAGCGGTCTGCTCGGCGGTAAGCCCGTGCTCGCTCTTCTGCGCCTCTCCCGTCTGCGATCCATCGCGGGTGACAACTCCGCCAACGCCTTCATATTCCCAGCGCACTTTACTCAGGGGTATGGCGAGCCTTCGAGGCCTTACGTCGGTCAAGGTCTCTGCCTCCTGTAGAAGTTGAGGGCCGATATAGGTGCATGGTACTGGACTGATTTTCCGAACGTCCAGCGCCTTTGTCAACCAGGTGTTGTATTCAATCAGAAAGGGGTTGAGCGGAGACGAAAGTGGAGTGTTGGACGATATCACGTATGCTCCCAGATTTGAAGCGGACTCTTGCTCGTCGCCTTCGTCGGCGGTCGATACCGACCTCGGCACATGGGGTCTCAACGTGCGGATGAGGTGGTCAGATTCCCATATTTCAAGGAGGCCGTCGGGTTCGAGTACTCGCAGATATTCATCCACGAAACCTTGACCGAACTCGCTTGTAACAGCCAGGCTCAAGTCTTTTGCCATGATCAAGTCATACCCTTCCGTCGGAAGCGGCCAGGGGAATTGTCGGAGATCATGTTGCACAAATTCCCAATTCATGCCGAGGTCCTCGGGTGTCGCATTTGACGACACATCGGTGCTTTCTGGGGAGACAGGAGCAATGTCAATCCCAGTAAACGATATATTGCCGTGACCCCTTTCTTTGAAATACCGATGGCACGTCATGCTCCAGAAGCCTGAACCGCAGCCAACTTCGAGCACGCGCCGTGGAGGTTTCTTCATCAGAGACGGAGAGCATACGGGACCTCCGAACATTTGAATCAAAAGCAGTGTTCTCAACGATTGTCGATGCAGCTCGGCGAGATCCGTGGGCAGCGGGTATGGCAGTGTCGAATCATTGACGTAGGTCCGTCCATTTCGCTGAATGAAGGGCCGCGCGGGCAGCAGGCCTTCTCCGAATCCCGGCGTGTCTGGGGTCATGTTGGTCGCGGCTGAGAAGGACGCGGTGCCACTGGCGGATGAAACCGACTCAGCACTGCGCATGGGGGCATTCATCTATGGGGGGGCAGTTGTTAGAGGAGATAGAGGCCTTGGGGGGCGAGAGGAGGTTGTGGTCGAAAGCAGCGGATTGGGGGAGAGCGTGCTTGCTTACAAGGAAGCCATGAAGGTCAACTACGGCGCGCATGGGCAGTAGAGGAAAGGGATGCAGGGAGTCGGGCTATCGGGTTGCTGGTCGCAATAGATCAGATGGAATCAAGTGGATGGTGAGGTCGAAGAAGAGGCCACAACAGGAGAAGCAGCCAGAGTCCCAGTCTCCCAGACAGCTCAGGTAGAACTGACAGTTGACTTGTGTCGCCCCGCGGCGGGGCGATCCGCCTGCAAGAGCCTAGGGCGGTTTTGGAGGTGGTGCCAAGTGTTGGTCGATGAGGGCAAAACTGCGTGGCGGCGTGAGGGTTGTTGGGTTAGAACTTGGGTGGGATCGTGGATGGGTTGATGATGGGATGGCGTTGGCAGAGTTGGACGCGACAGCGATGCTAATGAGCAGCTGCCAGCACTACATTACATGCCCGGAATAAGAAATGCTACATCGATATTCCCGGCCGAGATTGGCTGGGACAGGCAGCAAGATGCAGCGAGTTGCAGCGAGTTGCAGCGAGATGCAGCGAGATGCGGCGAGAAGGTTTCGCTGCAGGGGCTCGCAGCACCAAATCCCCCTGTCGGAGGATTCGATGTCGACGAGGCCTCGCAAGCCTGGTCAGTGGTGACGGAGTACATGGGTACATACATGCGTCTTCGCGAGCTTACCAGTCGAATGGCGAATACATCTGGACCTACGTACATACTCCGTAGTTGACGCAAATCACGGTTTCATCTGCCACGGCGGTTCGGCCTTGTCGTTCCACTCGTCACTCATCATGCATGCAGCATGCGGCGTGCAAACAGCATGCGAACGACATGCAAACAGGTGCTACAGTACTTCGACGCTTCGATGCGCACTGGGGTCGTTTGCAGTCTCAAGCCCTCGGATGAACTGAGCTTCGACCGTTTGCGCTTTCTGGTGGCTTGGCGTGGTGAAAAGGTGTCGGACGGTGCGAGCCACGAGGCACACTGTCTGTTCTTCCATGCGTTCGGGACCTTTTGGAAACATTATGGCGTGATGCTGATGGCCACTGAGTCCTGAGTCCTGGACTCCTGACTGACTCACTGATGATGGACAGGCTGCGGCACTGGACGTTGCCAATTGATGATGACATCAATGATCAACCCCAACCCAGGGGAACGAAGCTGACGAAACACGCACGCCGGAGATCAGCCAACGATCGAACCGGCACCCCCTGGTCGTCATTTTAGCGGCAGTTGGGTGACGGCCCACGGGTCTAAGGTACATTACTACATTGTACCTAACGACGTACAATTACGGAGGTACATACCTATGTTGGTGAACTCTGGAGTCTACATTACTGATTAAAGCAGAAGTTGTTACTACATATCAAACTCAACGCACGTCAATGATCTATACAGAGGATGCGCTTTGAGGGTCTTTTGATTCACAGGGTAGGTATATAGGTACATAGTGAGGCACGGCACAGTAAGCTTGACGTGTAGCAAGTCTCAACAGCTGCATCAACTTTCAAGCCACAGTTCTACTCAGCCAAGGTGCAGATCGAGGCGATGGATTGTGCCGGTTTCTTCTCAGCGCTAAAGGCAAACGACGAGATCTCGGCGCATGTCACTCGAGCTGTCAGATGATACCTCTCACACAAAGACTTTGAATTTCATTGAGCACATGACCTCTTCAGCGCTTGAATGAGCCTGTATGAAGATTCACGTTTGTTCTCATGCGAACGAGCGCAACACCGGTAGCAAATAACGGAGATAGATTCTCTCTCGGGCGAGTGCCTCCAGCCGGAGATTAAATTCTGGCCAGCCTCGACACGGCCCCCTGGAATGGGATGAATTGAGAGGCAAGGTTGAGGTGGCCTCAAACCCCCCTAGCAAAGGCCATCAATGCTAGATTCTTGTCGTCCTTGATCAGCAATCATGACAGACATCATGAAAATTGCATTAGAAAGATAAATGCCCCGTGTCATTTACAAAGTGTTTTCTACCGTTAAAAGTCTCAAGGGTTTATTTTCTACGATGGTCAGTTCGACGCCTCAAGACCAACCAGTTCATACGATTCGTACGGCTACAGCCTTCCCTTGTGGATCTGAGCCTCTTTGTGAGAGCACACATACGGAAATTGGAAGCCGTATCTCCGGACCCTTGATTAGTTAAATACATATCATACCTGGGTCTGGCGTTTACGATGTGTCGTGAAAATTGCCTCGACACTAGGATCCTCTATCCGAGCATCTGCATGCACGTGAAAGAGCACAAAGCTAGCAGAGGTATGCCGTGAAGTCTGAAGATACATAGAGCACCTCCATAAATACCTCTCAAGAATGGATTCCATGAAAGTGATCATGATGGATCCATCAATCATCATCCATGGTTTGATGTGCATGACTTTGATCTTCTTCGAGGGCCGAGACAGATCACCGCCGGGAAACGATGTGGGCAAGGTGGAAATCCATCTGTAAATCCATGAGAAAAGTCGTCAGTTTTGCGTATCTCCGTCGTACTTCGGTACGTCGAGTTGGGCCCGGCCCATGGAAGTTTGCGGTTCCATCACCGTTGGCATGTCTTTCGAGTTCGCAATAGGATTTTCATGGGCGTGCTCCATGTGTTCCTTTGTGCGTTTGATACGTAGAGCTTTGTCCAATGCCTTGAATTGGCGCAACAACTTTAACGTTTCTTCTCTCTACTACACGAGATACAGACTGTCGCTTAGGCCAAGATGTCTCAATTCACGATGAACACCCGCTCCGTTGTCTGCGACCTTGAAGACGACGCGACGCAACGCACGCCAACGACAACCCAAGCGAGCGCACCGACCGAGGAACCACGTGTCGATAGCGTGAAGCCCTCCATCGAGATGGATGACGAAGAACAGTTGTTGCGCCAATCTGAGGCACATTAGACAAAGCTTTGCATATCAAACGCACAAAGGAACACATGGAGCACGTGAGAAAGTGTCTCGCAACGGTGATGGAACCGCAAACTTTCGTGGGCCGGACCCAACTCGACGACGGACGTACCGAAGTACGATGGAGAGTCGTACGAAAAACTGAAGGCTTTTCTCATGGACTTACAAGTTACAGATAAACTTCCACCTTGCCCACGCAATGTCCCGCAATTTGACTTGACCCCCGTCTCCGGCGTATTTGATCCAGAGACCTCGTACTTGGCGAATCACGTGACATGGGTTCCCAACTTCCCACAGTGAACAGTCACAGTGCACTGTGCCACTACTTAGGTGGGTCCCATAGCACGTGACTAAGCTGTTGCTCGACGCAGATTGTCCCCAGTGCCATTCAGCACCCGACAGAGGGCTGCCTTCGAGGTTGCATGTCGATATCGATCTCTATTATTCTGCCAAAGTATTCGTTGGTTCGCTTTTCAGTGATTATCGCAAGTCGCCACGCTGCAACCTTTATTGTAAGCTTTGTTGACCCCGTCGCATTCCTGTGTCCTGTGTTTCGCTGCACGGGGAATCCCCAGCCGCAAGTCTGGTTTCGTGTCACGAAACAAAGGGCAAAGCAAGCTAATAACTCCGTGCCCTTTCCATCAGCATATCAGCATACTCCCATACTTCATCTCAACCATCTTTCTCAATCTATTGTCCTCAGAATTGTTCAAGGACTCACCATCATCGATTTCTGATCCCTTGGATGGATCTCAACGACCGCTTCGCGACTCCACTAACCTAACCTCCTCATCACTCCCGAAGTTGATTGTGGCATTGAGAGTACGTGCGCCATCTCCGAGTCTACAACCACGAGCCCTCATCCAGGCACATGCTGGAGACGTTGATAATTCGAGCCCATGTGCATACGCGAGCCACATCCCCCACCGTGTCCCTCGACTCATTCGTGAAGCACCCCCGAAGTCATCTAGTTTTGGGCAAGAGTTTGACAGCTTTCTTGCCCCGCGCTCAGGACTTCCAAAGCGATAACAAATGCTAGAACGAGCGAGCTGTGTGAAAGCGACTGTTTTCTTCTTCTCACCTCCAAATCTTGCTGGCATTGCAAACAAGCCAGCTCCTGCTGCGAGCCCTGTGCCGGTGAGCTCTCTCACCTCACCTCTAGCAGATAGCTTGTCGGCGTCATAGGCGGCATGTACTCCCAAAACCATCAGCAGGGGCATAATGCTCGGTTGAATGGGGCGGGTCGTGGGATGCCCAACATGCTGTACAATTTTCAGCAACATGCTCAACACCAGCACCCGTCCCAGTCTCAGCACCATCAAAACCTGCAGCATGACCACAGCATGGGCTCAGCAAATGGCCTCGGTCATCATGCGCCCTTTGGATCAAATGCGCTCTCCAACGCAAGCGCTTTCAACTCCGTCGTCTTATCCAACGGGCATGTGGGCAACTCTCGAGTCGGTCAAGCACCTCAGAACGAGATGTGGCAGGAGCAGCTGCGCATGCACAAGGAAGCAGAGCGAGCTCACTCTGCCATGACTGATCAACAACAACCTCACTACTTTGCTCGACTCAAGGCGTCTGAAAATAGAGGCATTGTTTGCCCTCCGCCTGCTATCGGTAGAACCCTAGCCGATGGAGAGAACGACCTAGATGACAGGAGACGACCGTACCTCCTCGAGCAAGAAACAACTCGACAAGATTGGCACAATCTCGATATGTCGGGGCAGGGACTGAGAAATCTCGCGCTGGAGCTCTTCCACTACAAGTTCCTCAACGAGCTGTACATCGCCTCCAACAAGCTCACAAAATTGCCCAAAGAAATAGGCGAGTTAAGGCAGTTGCGCCACCTTGATGCCTCTCACAATCAGATATCAGAGTTGCCAGCCGAGCTAGGGATGTGTACATACCTCAAGCATCTCTTACTGTTCAACAACGACATTCGAGACTTGCCCTCTGAAATGGGCTCTTTGCATCTACTGGAAATGCTGGGAATCGAGGGAAATCCCCTGGATCCTGCTTGGAAGCAGGAACTCATGGAGAAGGGTACCAAGAGCGTGATCACCACGTTGAAAGAAAGTGCCCCTGGTAAGTCTCGCGGCATGCCTTTCAGGAGCAACTTTGTAATCTGCATTCTAACTTCCCGTGTCTTTTTGTCTTTCATGGGGGGCGCGGGCTTCAACTAACGAGATTTGCGTCAATAGTCCCTAAGCCGCCGATGCAACGGAGAGAGATACCCATCCAAGAAGACGTCTCGCCGAACTTGGAGCGAATCAAGGTATTCTCTTGGAATATCTTGTGCGACAAATACGCCACTCCACAAACATACGGGTATACGCCAACAAGCGCGTTGAACTGGCAGTATCGAAAGAGTTGTATATTGGAGGAATTGCGGCTTCGAGATGCCGATTTCTTGAGTTTACAAGAAGTCGCAACAGATGTGTTCAAAGAGGATTTAAGTCCCGATTTGGCACAGATGGACTACAGGGGTGTCCATTGGCCGAAGTCCCGCGCCAAAACGATGTCGGAAAAGGACGCGCAGACGGTGGATGGGTGTGCAGTGTTCTACAAACAGAGCAAGTTCATTCTATTGGACAAGCATCTTATCGAGTTTGCCTCCATCGCCATCAACCGACCCGATATGAAGAACCAGCATGACGTTTTCAATCGCGTCATGCCGAAAGACAATATCGCAGTCATCTGCTTCTTCGAGTCTCGGCTTACCGGTGCTCGCATGATACTCGTCAATGTTCACTTGACCTGGGATTCGGTCCTTGCCGACGTCAAGGTCATCCAAACGGGTATTCTTATGGAGCACGTCACCAAATTGGCTGAGAAGTACGCCAGGTGGCCCGCGGTGAAAGACAAGAAGCTGATCACGGTACCGCTGGCCGACGGCGTCGAGGCATCAAAGCCGCAGATTGTCCCGGGTCCCAGCCAGGAATATCGCTCCAACACAGACATTCCGCTGATTGTGGCTGGTGATTTCAACTCAACAGAAGGATCGTCGGTGTATGAACTGATGTCCATGGGTCGAGTCCCCCCCAATCACACGGAATTAGGCAAGTATCAGTACGGCATCTTCACCAGAGATGGTATTGAGCACCCCTTCAGCCTGAGAGATGCCTATGCCCACATCAAGAAGACGGCCGACGAAATGCCGTTTACGAACTATACTCCCGGTTTCGCCGATGTGATTGACTACATCTGGTATTCAACCAACACACTAGAGGTAGTACACCTGCTCGGACCACCAGATGCTGCATACCTGAAGAAATTGCCCGCCTTTCCCCACTGGCATTTCCCTACAGATCACATCCAAATCATGGCCGAATTTGTGATCAAAGCGCGGAAGGACAAGAAGCCAACGCAGGATAGAGATCACCCAGCCGAGACGGGCGGTGCATCAGGATCAGGACGTTGAGTAGCAGGACGAGCCGCGACAGATGGGCCTGGTCTTTGCCCCCCATTATTTTGGAGACAAATTCCTGGCTGGTCGCGGAGTTGTTTTCATACAAGTTGCCGCGAGTCGCCACTGCGGGCGGAGCGCATCTCAAATCTGGATGTAGTTTTTCAATTTTGGGTTCTTTTTGCAAATGGAGTTTGAGGATCTTTCTTTTTCTTGTTTTGTGAGCAAACGGTTCGAGGGTCCGGAAGCGGGGGGTGAATGAGTTGTTAAACCTGTGGGCATGTAAACAGAAGGGAAAGGTTACAGACGGGGTCGGGGTAGGACCGGGATTCCAGACACACACAACATTGGGAGGGATGAAAGGTTCGGGTTTCTGTAGGACTTGTAGGAGTTGATTGACGACTTTTTTGTTGTTCCTTCATTTCTTTGTGTTATTTTATCTTTCTTGGTATGTCTACACCTACAAGCAGCGAAGTGTGAGAAGTGTTGGAACAAGAAACGGCTTTTTCAGATTATCCGCAGCGGTAACACAGCGAGAAATGCGATTCTGTCTCTCTTCGCCTGTGCAGATGGCTCGTCCAGTGCGCCTCGCCTTATCCGCCCATCGTATACTAGAGAGCTTCTTTCCAGGGTCAGAATCGCCACGTGTCGCCACGGCCTGCCGTCCTCCTTTACTAATGAGAGGTAATTGATGGGATGGGTTCCGACGACCGACGGGCATATTGTGTTTCCGAGGTAGGGCGGAATTCAGCACGTATCTGTGGCGGAATACCATGCCATGTGGTTTCGATGACAAAATGTACAGGAATTACTGCTTCGACGTTTCATTCGTCTGGCAAGAGAATGCCGTACAATGAATGTCAGAACGCTTTACATTGTCAGGGCCTTTGTCTAACCTGAAGAGGCCAAGAGCTTCCTTTCTATTGGTATTCATCAGGCTGCAGGGGTTCTTTGCAGTACTTTCTTCACGACCTCAGGGAACTTGGAGCTAGGTAAATGGTGTCATTACATGACGAGGAGGCGATGCTTGCTATCTGATAGACGCTTGACCACCAAGGATGTTACCGCGTCTAGTAGGGAGAGCGGCCCCTTCCTCGGATGCGACAACTCAGGAACATACATCGTCTCGGATCCGTGGAGACATGCACAGAATCGAGAAATGAGACCGACAAACGCGATCAAACTAAAAATGCATCTTACGCCATCCGACGGCGTCGTACGGAATCAGGGATTCCCGGATCATGGATTTCCTACGGCGTGGGCGCCATTGCATAGAAAAGTGGTAATGTGGCCGGTGAGTCGACCCAGGAGCTCGCCACACACAATGTCTACATTGTTCTCGAAAAAGACTACCTATGTATGTGACGATGAAGCGTTTGAATTGTTCAGATAGGCATTCGTGTAACTCGTAAATACATTTTGGCCACCTTGACTGACCAGTGGTACGTAGTATTCCCAGTACTGTCCGAGCTTCTGATGGCCAGATCGAAGCAGTCGACAGTCTCAATTACCAGGTAATCACGTAGCACAAACGATACCGTGCGACGCGGGAGTTCCCCCAGATCGGGTGGCTGCCGGAACAATACTAAGAACCCATGCAGGAACAATGCTAAGAAAATAACGGGGGTTTTCTAGCTCGACAACTTGTGAGAGGGGGCAAGCAAACCAGAAAAACTACGCCGAAAAGATCTGGTATTCTTGCAAAACCTTTTCCCATGTTTGATTGGCGAATTCAAAGTCGAGTACTCGTGGTGGCTGCTGTTTTCTTTAGCATTGTCCTACGGCCGCTCGGACAAAGTTCAAACGACTGGAGCTAACGGGCGATAGCCTCAACAGTACAATCGTGACAATATGAAGCATATGCAGTGACGACAATGCCCAGACTCTACACATGGAGTAACAGAAAGCCTCCAAGTGTATCGGCTGAGAGCCTGAGAGAGACTGGCAGAGCCTAGATAGTAAGAAGCCCTTCAAGTATAAAACCCAACGTCTGCCTGATAGAATTCCTGTCTTTCCTCTTTTCGATATCACAACAACACAGCTTCCAATCTTCTCAATCACATCTTCCAACAAAGCCAATTCAAGTCCAAACCACTACCCTTCTTCACCTTCAAGATGCCTTCCACCTCCAACAACGTCCAGGCTTCCAAGCCCGCCACTGCCTCTCAGGACCCAGTGACTTCTTACGTTGGGTGCACTGTCATGTAAATGGCATCTACACCACCACCGACTCGGCTTCCGGTCTTCCACGCACAGTTATGTTAGGAATCGACCGAAGCGTGTATACCACCTCCCTCTCACAACTCGCCAGCCTCTCTACATCATAGGCTGAGGGGAGGAGGACATGAAGAGACTTGCTTGTACGAACACCACTACACACGAAACATCAACTTGCAATGAAGAATACTCTTGCTTGCGATTCGTTGCGAATGAACCTCGGCAATACTTGAAAAGACACCTTGCTCTAGGCTCTCGACGGCGACGCCTTATTGGGCCGTTGGATGATGGAAGGAATAATGCAATGAGACGACATTTACTTATGACGGCCATGGTGGACAGAGGAGGATTGTAGGATATGGCTAATCATGATTCATGGGGGGGATCTCAGTGGGGGATATTTTCTTATGTCGTGTACAACACATACATGTATACTGGCCTCACGAGAGTTGCTTATATGGATTAGTAGATCTCGATGCAAACAAATATATGTCTATGCTGAATGCATACATACAAAACATGGAAGAGAAAGCCCTATCTGTGATTGAACGGGGTACCAGAATGCTTAATGCCATTCTTGAGACTCTTACTTATCTTGTGACCCGACCTGTGATCACTGATGGGGGCCGGTCTGCCTATTTCCTCACCTGGGATCAAACTGCCGGCTGATGCTACATGTATCAATGCCATCATGTCTGAGGTCAATCCCAAGAGCTCATTCCCCGAAAGAGGAAAAAGAGAAACGAGAATGATGTCTAGCCATGTATTTTGCGTGCAGTGTGGCTAGCTAGTAGCGTTTAAGGGATCTAAACGGAGAAGAGTTATTGTATCCCGTGCGGACTCGCGGAGTGCCTACGGTGACATACATACAAGCTACACGGTCTATGTACAGTCACAGAATATGAGATGTGTCTGCCACGGTGCGTGCCTTTCTCCTTATTCAAGCATCGAAAAAGCTGGAAACTTTCTCCCCATGCGCTTATTTCAAGCTGTTCAAACTTCAACTCATCCATCATGGTCTCGATTGTATCAGGGTCGCATCCCTTCAACGGGATAAGTCTCATGTCGAGAGTATCTCTCGGTAGCCATATTTTCTTGTATACTCTGTACACAAAGTCAAACGTACTCCCCCGTGTGACTATTTTTGACTGTTTGAAGTTTCCATTAAGCAAGGGCACGCGAACCCCATCCTGTTCGGTATTCCTCAAGAAGCTCCTGCTTCCAGTTAGGCCCCAGATCCGCTGACCATATGGCATTGACTTCCTCCACAACCTCCTCGGTCACGTCAGTCCAGTTCTGACCCGCTGTCAGCTTTTCATGTCTAGTCATAGTGGTAATGTCGAATCTATGTCCTGCCCAAAGGCCTCTGTGGATTCGTCCTGTTGGGTCATTCAGTGCCGTGGAATTATCGGAACTCCATGAAATACGAGACAAGACGACGCCTCCGAATCCAATGCCCCGAACAAAGGGACCATGAGCCAGTCCCGGCTCCAGCTCGAGGGGCTCTCGTCGCACATACTGCTGTGTTGTCAGATTACGTAGGATCCAAACTTCATCTCGGGGATAAAAGTCATCGCGTTCCATGAAAAAAACGTCCGTCACAGTCCGATAGCATGGATCCTGAGCAAGAGCATCCAAAATGGAGTAGTACCCATCAACGTCACTGGCTCTGTATCTGGCCCTAGGAAGTTCGGTAAAACTTCTATCGATCCTCTCGTACAGAGTGAGTGTTTGTTGATCTTCTGAAAGTTGATAAAACTCATCTTCTGATTCCTCATCGCCTAGTTCATCATCTTCTGGTCTTCTCTTGAGAAGGTTTTCCTTGTCTTCCTCCGTAGCAAAAAGGCCTGGGGGATGGTCGTCAACTTTGACGTAATCTCCCACCGTGATGAGCTGCTGGCCAGCCCAAACGCCGAGAGATTCCATGAAATCCCGTACGACATACTCTCTAGCGATGCTCCAAAAGTATTGACTCGTGGCACCTAGAAAAATCACACTTTTCAGATCGTCATCGTAACATTGTTCGAAGATTAGGCGGTGGATTTCAGTGGGGAACTGAGAGAAGCTCCCAGGCTTTCTGTCAATAGTTCCAACTACGTAAACGTGTAAGTCAGTAAGTAACTTGGAACAATCAAAGTCTATAGCGGAAGATTTAAACAAACCACCTGCTGCACTATGACGAGACTTCACGTTCTCGAGTCTCGAGTCATGATAAGTAGGTACGACAGGAACCGCCAGGGCTCTTTCGAGATCTTCGCCCCCGCTAGGCTCACAGAGAAACTCTCCAAGCTTTACATGTGACTTATACAACACTTTTTTACTGTCGAGAGCAGCAATTTTCCAGCCCTGTCCCATGTTTGCTGTCGAGGTGATTTGTGTCAACTGACCAGTGACAACTCGGCGACCAGTGTTTGGAGCAGGGTTTGGAGTAGAACTTGAGCAAAAGCTCTAAGAGACTCTTTCGCAGTCAGGGCCACGAAACTGTTTTCAAGATGGAAGTGGATTTTTCTTGGAAATCATAAATGGCAAACTTGAAAGGTCAAACAAGTTACATACAAGAGCCGCGAATTATAAGACAAAACAGTGTTGCACAAACAGTCAACAATGGGCCCCACTTTCAATTCACGCTCTAATCCCATGGACGGTCTTAAGACTCACTCCAGGTCACTCGACAGGAGTTGTGATAAGTGGACTGTGGTGGTATGGTATGTACATACCTGTCCTACTGCATAATTAGCTCGAAGTCGCAGCGTGTGACCTGTAGCGAGTCTTAAGACCGTCTATGGGATAGAGATGGGATAGAGCATGAGGTACTCCGTATGTACTCCCGTCAGCCATGATTTGGTTAACCGCTGTACTGTAGCGTCTTTGTCGGCAACGGGCGGCTTGCTGTCATCGGCTCGTAGGAAGTCCATGCTCCGAAGTATCTCTTCTCTACGGAGTAGACGTACTCTGAGTCTGTCTTTTGAAGACTTTGCATGGACGTACTCGCTCTCCATTTGCCTAATCAAACCCCCGTAAAACTGAAGACATCATGTACATTTCGTGCTTGCCTCTTTATTATCACTTAGATATGTACCTAAGACAGTTCCGTTCGTTGTCAAGATGAGTTCACAAAATCGACGACATGTGACATGCTCCAAATTTGAATGTTTTGCTAATATGAACTATTTAGCGCTAGCGGGCCGTGTTTCCCTCCGGATTGCAGCGACTTTGGAGTCTGGACGAACCATTGTCTTGAACTTGATGAGCCCGATGAGACGATTCTGAAAATGATGGAAATTACCAGATTAGGTAGGACCTACCTACCTATGTAGGAGGAGGTAGGTACCTTCGCGCGGGACCCCCCTTTTGTATGAGGGCATTGATAAGCTTTTTGGGCGGCCCATAAGCTATGACCCCCATAAGCTCACACACTGCCTGTACTCAGGTAAGGATGAGGAACCAACAAGCTTGTGAACACGCAAGCTTAGCAGTGTGCAAGGTAAGCGTCTCCACAAGCTTATTAGGCGCATATGAGCTTGCAGCTTTGCAATCTTTGAACACACACCAACTTTTCACAGTGGCCAGCTGGTGCGAAAAATCGCTTATCAATTGTAAAATTGCAGCTATGTACCTAATTGCAGACAATATCTACGAGCCTTCCATGCAGCAATGGACGCTTACACGTTACCTTGTGCCTTGCCCAATTGATCATGAAGCCTTCTGATCGCCGATGTGAACTTTGCTGAGCTTGAACTGATGATGTCTTGGCCGCCCCCTACCAATTCTGTGGCACCCGAGTCCTGTCACAGCCGACGTCTCCCGTAAGGTATTGCGACCGATGAAAATGCTATAGCCGCGATGCTACCTAGTTGAATCACAACTCTTTGATCGTAGAGCGCTTGCGAGTCTACCAGGAGTCCAGGACGCCGGGGATAGCCTCACGAACAATGGTGAAGCCGGGTAATTACCTCACCGTGAAAAGCCTCAAGGCGCGACACATTGGAAGGTGGCTTACCGCAGCTAGGTCATTCCATTCTTGCCACCCTCTCTGGCGTAAACTCGTCTCCCACCAGATGAAGAGTTGGTTCGCGGGTGTAATGAGCGATCGACTGAGGTTAACATATTGAGATGATTAAGAACAGTACTATCACGCCAGGTCAGCTATCAATTAACAGTTGTGATGCGTGGGCATGAGTGGAGCAGGCGTCTCTTACGCAGAATTTTCCTACCTAAGTCCAAGTCGGCCGATCCGAGAAATACTCTGGCAAACCCCGATGAGTTTGGCTCGTAGCATTTACTTGCTACCGCGGCCAAGATATCAGTAGGGGTCTCTGACTTGTTTTAGTATCAGCTCATATCCTATGGCCCTTGGCGGGAATTTTATCTGTTGTGGAGGGTAATACGTACAGGCAATATTCCAAGACCAGTTCAGTGTCGACCACATCTTGGGCTCAGATGTTAGGTACCCAGTGATCTCTCCGTGACTCGACAGGCTGTATCATCGAGCATGAGGCAGGGAGACAAAGACGAGGTGCATTTCACGGCCACGCCTGGCTGCTCTCGTTAATCAGCTCTTACCAGCTCCTAACGCTGTCAAAATCGTCGGTGGGAAAGCTGACGGCTTGAGTTCCTGTCTGGTTAGGTAGTGATACAGCTTACGGGGGCTATCGTTGAACCTCGCGGATTGAAGGAGAGGATTTGAGGGTGGGTGGGCGATTAGAAGATTCTCCTTGATGGTGTGTTTTCTGTTGTCTTGTTCGTTTGTAAAATTATACTAATACTTATTTGTAGTATCCTGGCTCCTCACACATAGCTTTCAGGAATTTTTGCGTAACTTTAACGCGGATTCGTTATCCGACATCCATCCGGCGCTGTCGAATGATGACCGCATCAGGTATTACATACAAAAGCACAAAGCCATCCACCAGGATGGTCATCGTGGGCGTGCAGCCGTCGAACAGGAGTGGACAGTTCACCAGAAGAATAGCCAGGATGCGGTAAGTTTCAAGTCTCATTCTGCATTTCTTCTGTTGCCGCATTAACATAATTAGTATATACAAAACGTCTTCGACAATGATGAGAACTTCCTCACCGTCTGCTTTTCTCAGGGAATGGCGAAGTTGTGGGCGAACTGCAAGACCGTTCAACTTGACATGAATTTTAAGCGGGTTTGGCAAAAAAGAACACGAAATCATCTTCGCAGCGAGGCTGGACGATTCTTTTGGCTGTAAGTTTCCCGTTGAGGCAGTTGTGTATTCTTTATCTAATTTGTTCAGTCATGCCAATGGCCCGTGCGTTCATGTCAGGCGAATCCGCAGAGGATTATTGTCGTCTTTTTACGACATTGTTCGCCTGTCTTCAGCGCCACAATGTCGACATGAAGTGGAAGTACGCCGATGGTGAAGGCTTATCCGGTGTCACGCACGATGACCATCCTGGTGGATGGCTTTGTGCTTTTGTATGTAATACCTGATGCGGTCATCATTCGACAGCGCCGGATGGATGTCGGATAACGAATCCGCGTTAAAGTTACGTACGGAGTACAAATTCCTGAAAGCTATGTGTCAGGAGCCAGGATACTACAAATAAGTATTAGTAATGCTTTTGGTAATGCAGCAAGAAGGGCATACTTTTGCCGCTGGTTGAATAGTGTCGCTCGTTGGTGCTCGCTTCTATTGATCTGTTCAAAGCCCTCAGCAGGCTTGTCTGTATCTGTGTTTCCGGCGGCGGCGGATGTGTGTGCATGCCCTTTGATAATTAGTAAAGCTGAACTAATTTACGACGATTACTGAAAGATGAGGAAATGAAGCGAAGCTTTACATTTATCGCAAAGTTCAGTGTCCCGGGGGGGGACCAGGAGAGGAGGGAGAAAAAAAAAAGTTGAATTGCTTACGTAATAGCTATGCTCACGTGATTTGGCCAGCAGAGGAGGGAGATAAAAAAAAGGGTTGAATTGCTTGCGCGCCGCAGGCGGCTCCGGCAGGGCCCCCGGAGGGAAGTTCGCGACAACCGATTCTAAGTTGAAGTGTGATTGGTTGGATGCGCGCTCAGCGTCTGCAGAATGCACCGTCCGGCGTCCAGAAGCAACAACTTTCATCAACAAAGTCCTGCCTAACTCTCTTCCACCGTCCGCAATCTCAGCTCAATATCCAAATCCATCGGAAGACTTCGCGTCGTCGAATGCTCTGCGTTCTAAAGAGTGGGGAGACATACGCAAACCGCCATACCATCCGCAAACCACACTTTTCCAGCCCGACTCTCTCCAACCGAAGCGAAGCGAGGCGAGTCTTCCTCCGCCCCGAAGCGCAGCGTAGGGCCGCTGGGGAAGTATGTACTCGTTTAGTCTACATAATAATTACGCTCCGTGATATGTATCGTGTACTTCCAGCACATACATACCAGGTATGTATCGCGATAGTCAGTGCGGTCACGTGAATCCTCGGCAGCGGGACTCTTCAGCTTTACTATTCCATAGGCCCACCGAACCGCCGGTCAAATGTGTTTGGTCAAGGATGTGTTAGCGATAGGTTGTTGACAGTTGACATATCAATCTAGAACTTACCACAAGTCTTCTTCTTCTTGGCTTTCTCATTGACCTGGAAGCATGCAGACCCGCTGTTGGTATGCTGCAGCTCATAGTTATTGAAATTCGCTTCCATGATCTCCAGAGCAGTAATGTTCCCATCATATTTCGACGGTACCATCGTGAAATGATGAGAGTCGTCCTTGTCCTCCGTCTTCCTGCAGCATTGTACCTGCATTTGGTAAACCCCTGCTGTGTTCTAACGATGCGTTATTATTTATATATTAAATCATGATATCATAACAAGTACTTACTCTGTGCCGAGAACGTAAGAGTACAGGCTTACAGGTCGGATCTGGAGAGCCACCACCGCATTGCTTGCCATTCTTATAAAGTTTGACAATATTCCAGGAAAATCTGTATTGGTTAGCGTGATATCGTTGGTACATTGACAATGCACTTACACGAGTCAACACGACTGCTGGCTTTCTCAAGGCCACTTGGTTGTGGTGAAAACAAGGCCACTTGGTTGTGGTGAAAAGAAGTGGGGGCGATGGTACAAAAGTAGGTGGCGGTTACATGTCTTCTTACCCTGGGAGTTGCACTCTGTCGTCCCTCTCGAATCCATGGCGCGGCAGAACTTCAAATTTGAACAGTTGACGACCGCGCCTCGCCAAAGCATTCTTGACGACTCTCAACTTCTTCGTTGCGTCTTCCAAAAGCCGTCAAGAGTCAAGACTTGCTTTGCCCAATCGCGTTGCCTTAGTCATCCACATCTCCAACAATTTCACAACACCACCATCCACCGCATCTACACACAACTCTCCGACCCGTCTGGTCCGACTCGGGCGAGTTCGTCAGACCAGGGCCCTGTCCCATCCCAATATGAGCTGCCAAAGCCATGACGGGCCGCAATGATGCCACCTCCTCTCGGGTTCCTCCTGCATCCTGGCCCCCGGAGCCGTCCACCGGCGTTTTGCCCGTCATCACCAACCCCGAAGACCTCCCCGGCCGCGTGCCGCGCAGTAATGCCGCGACTGCGGCCTCTGCAGCCGGTGTGAGAGCTCTGAGTGCCCAAGTTGTGGCCTTTTACTTTCGCGCCCCGGCCAAGGCCTTCTTCAGAACCCGCGTGGACTACATGGCATATGCGCGGACAGTACACAGCCAACAGATCAAACGCATGCTGGATACCCTAGCCCTGGACCGCTCCACGAAATCGAGGCCGCAGCTCTTTCTACGCCATGCCTGGATCTGGATGAGAAGTACTACGCCCGGAGTTCTCGCATCAGCCATCAAGCAGCAGGGATGGAGCGTGCTACCCCATCAGATCCTCCCGCCTCTGATCGCCAACGTCGGAGTCGGCGCCGTCTTATATACAAGCTATCTACAGATCCTGGGCCATTTACACGAGGGAAGTGCCAAGGCAACCAAGCGAGTCTACCCGCCACCGCCACCGCAACATACCTTTGCCGCGGGATTCCTAGCCGGCGGCATTCAGAGTGTTCTCGCCGCGCCATTGGATGCTCTTCAGGCCCGATATGACCACCACGACTTGATGCCTCGCGATGGGGGCAGCCGTCCACGGAGCCTGTGGAGTTTCGGCGCTGAGAAGCTCCGCGAAATAGGCCTCCGCGGCATCTTTGCCGGCTGGGGCTTATCCTTTGCGAAGGATAGCCTCGGCAGCGCCGTCTTCTTCAGCATGTTTGAGTACGTCAAAGCCCAAGGGTACTATCGCTTCGTGACCTGGTACTACGGCGGTCTGGGCCAAGAGATTGTCGACTTTTTGGCGCTGAAGCGACCCGCAGACCAGGACCATCACAGCAAAGTCACCGTCATACGGCCGCATTATGCCATTGAACCCATGTTCTTGTTCGCGGCCGGGTTCAGTGCCTCGTTCGCTCAGCAACTCCTCTTGCATCCGCTGACGCATTTTCAACTTAAACACTGGGACCACTTGGAGGATCTGGACGAAAAGGCTGCGCGGTATAGAGCAGCCAGGGCGGCGAACCCAGAGAGACCTCGTCGGCCGTGGCGGATGCTTCGTGCGTATTATCATGCCTACCAGGAGACGCGGGCTGGGTGCGCGGCCGAGGCAGCGGCTGAGAAGCAGAGCTTGACGAGGTGGCTGTATCGGGGATTCTGGTGGAACACGATTCGGCAGGTTCCTAGTACGAGTGCGGGCTTGATCATCTTTGAATTGATACGGCGCAAGTACGGGTACGGTGCCGAGGAAATCAGAATCACAAAGGATGGATATGATATTCTCCTCAATTAGATGTTATACTGGGGAACCAAGCTTACGAGCATTTACTGATTTGTTTCTTCTTTTTCTCATTGCTCTGCTTTTCTGTTTTCTCAAAATCGATTGATGTACAACAAGCGTCTGCCTGACCTTGCCTATGAGGGCCATGTTTTTGTATATCCGATGGCTTACTTATAGTTTCCACTCATGTCGATACCCTAGATGCATAGATGTTTGTCATAGCACAAGAATTGGAGTAGGCCGAAACGCTATCGATTCGAATGTATTATATAGCTGAGATGAAGAATGATAGAGAGGAAAGGAGAAAACTCTAGCTGCAATACGATCTCGTCGCTGTTCTACAAAGGTAGGTAGGTATCTCCTTCCCATGAAGCCTGTAGACACACAGCCGTCCAGTCCAACCTGTTCTGTGCAGCCCATGACATTACTGCCGTCTTCTCAATCGACGACAGCGCTGATCGTCGGCCTCATTGCCAATGGCCGCCTTCTCCATCAAGTCCCGCAGAATATTTCCCTTGACTGGCCATTTTGCTCGTTCCTTTGTATGGCCTTGATCGGCGTCTTGTTCTCGAATGCGTCTCCGGTGGTGGTAATTTCTCCGCGGCGCAGTGTCTCAGCCATTTTTCAAAATTGTATTCATCCTCCTTTCTTACACCAATCTTTTGAAATGGCGCCTAGCACCTGTTCGACTCCTTTCCCCCAACAGGCCCCTCTGAGAAGCACCACGGCGCGCCAGACACCATCCAACGAGGACTGGGTCACAGTCCACCGCGCCCCGGGACCTCCAGCCCGCAAGGAAAAAGATCGAACGCATGGGGTAGTAGGACACTCGTCGCAGGAGGACCGCCTTGAGAGGCCAAAAGACTCGAGATGGATTGCCTGCTGAACCCCGCCGGCCTTGGCGGGCCTAGTCGTCGGTCGAGGTTATGAGTCCCGACCTTCAACGTCCCGAGGCGTCTCATCGCCCCCTGAGAGCGGTTTTCCCAGTGGACCCAGATGCTTTGATAGATCCCCTAGATTACAAGCGTGCACTGAGACGACTTTGCTTTTATAACACCTCATGCGACCAAACATTTGGTTCCATCATTCCTTGTGGCCTAGATGGTAATAGTAATTTCGATTTGGTGCAGAAGGGTGCTCCCGTCACGGTATAATGTGTCATAACTCCACTTGCGCCATCCAGCCCCATTTCCCGCAATAAAGATTCCCTCGTAGATGTGATGACCTGGTTCGACTAACCAAACCCGCCGTCCTCCAAACCCTCGTCAACCTTGATGCTTTTATTGCTTGCCTTGTTCGTCTCGTCCATCGAGCCACTTGCTCATGTAGGGCCCATCTAACCAGTAGCCAAGCTTCTTGTAGTAACTTCGGACACCCACACCCGAGATGACACTCAGCTTTTCACTGCCGTGCTCTTCACGAGCGATTCTCTCTGCCTCCTCCATTAAGAGCGTACCAAAGCCTTGGTGCTGGAACTTCCTTGGGTCACGAGCATGGACTGGTACAGCCGTACCGTAGACGTGGAGCTCTCGAACCATGCTGCTGGCCTGACCAGTTAGTTCTGGGCGATAGGTGTATTTTTCCGTGCACTTTCGAAGACGCAGCAGAGCGACAAGGATATCTTGCTTGGGATCCTCGTAAGCCAGGAATGTCTCCCAGCCACCATTGGCGGTGTAGTCTCTTCGCACGAGCTCAATCTGGTTGGGTCTGATCTTGTTCTTCACTTCGTTGACGCCGACTTCTCGTGTTCGCACGTCTCGGCAGGTAGTACCAAAGTCCTTCATTCTTGCCAGCGCCAGCTCTCGAAGGTTGCCGTTCTCGACGCCGGATGTAACCAGAGGCATGGGAATGTCCCGCTGAACGCGGTAAATTCTTGTCCACGGAGGGATGAGGGCCATGATTCTGGCTATCAGGTCGACCAGGCCATTCGGTGTGTAATTTTGATAGCGACCAGTCCTCCAAAGCTCGTACAAGCCTGTGCCGCGGATGACAAGAGTGGGGTAGATCTTGAGACCATCGGTCCTGAAGGCTGGATTCTCAAAATACTCGCGGAACTGATCAATGTCGCGCTCCATGCCGACATTGGGTAGATCCGGCATCATGTGACTGACAACCTTGAAGCCTGCATCCTTTGCCAGGCAGAATGTCTCCGCTACAGCTGCGACAGTATGCCCACGATTGGTGTCTCTCGCAACATCCTCGTACAGCGACTGCACTCCAATTTCGAGTCTGGTGCATCCGTATCGCAACATGTCTGTAAGATGCGGTTGGAGACAATAATCCGGCCTGGTCTCGATCGTGATTCCCACGCACTTCACGTTGCTCATCTCCCCCGCTTCCACAGCCTCGTCAACTTTTGATGTTTGGTACCCACTCAGGGCGTTGTGTAGTTGTGAAATGAAATCCTCTCGATATGATTCAGCCAGTGACATGAATGTGCCGCCCATGATGATGTATTCGACCTTGTCCACGGAATGGCCTAGCGACTTCAACTGATCAACTCGCCCTCTGGCTTGCTCAAACGGATCGTAGCGGGCGCGGATGGCTCTCATGGATGTTGGTTCGTAGCCGGTATATGATTGAGTACTGTATTCGAAATCCGAGTCGGGACCTCCAGGACAGTAGACGCAGATGTTGCCGGTGTAGGCAATATGTGGACATCGGTGAGGCTTGCACATGACAGCAACGACCGCGATTCCGGAGGACGTTCCTGGCGGCATGTCAGTAATCTCACCCAAACACCAGAAAGGGTCTCATGGGACATCGTACGAATAGGCTTCGCTATCAGCTTGTGAAGTATATATTTCTTGTAATGCTCGGGTATAGCAGCGATGATGGCAGTCAATGGAGGAATATTGGTCAGCTTGTGTTTCTTGGCCAGCTTGGCACGCAGCGAGTTCAAGTTGATGTCTTTGCCGGGTTTGCCATTCTTTTGCGATTCGTGATCTTCGATCAATGCGTTCGCCACGTCGGCGCAGCATCGCAAGAAGCGCTCGCTTTCCGGCGCAAGCTCGGCGCCCTTCTTTTTCGGGGCAGCAATTGCCACGGCCGTCATCGTAGCCGTCGCCATGCTTGCTGTGCTACTTCTCCGCAGCTCGTGAACTTTTCGGCCGCTGTGTCGATGAACCTAGTGCTTGCGGAATGTGAGTTCCTCTGGGGCCGTGATTGTCGATCGCACGCCAGACACCAGTGGTGCTGCTTTTTGATGGCGGGGCAAATCCAACAAGCCGCGACTTGGTCTCGAATTGCGCATTTCCGGAGACTGTTCGGAAAAAGCCTGGTGCCGTTTTTCCGGGGCATCCCGAAAGTAGCCAAGCTCTGTCTCTCCGGACGATCGTCTATCGCGAATTCGCACCTCAAGCCGCAGCTACTGCATCCAGTCCTCAATCCATTGCCTTTGGCCAAGCGTGCAGGTGCAGCGTTCTCGATTTGATCTCTTCGCCTCATCCTGTCCAGTTCTCATCATGCAGGCTCTTCCCAGAAGTGCGGTGCGCGCTACTGCGCTTCGCAACGTCGCCAGCCGTGCGTACAGCTCATCATCGTCCCCTTACGCCAACACCATCAACAACCTGCGCATCAACAGCGATACCAAGGTCATATTCCAAGGATTCACTGGAAAACAGGGAACGTAAGTCACAGATCCCTTTTCTCTTGGGGAGAATCTTCCTACTTATGCGTGTTTGCTAAATGATTGGCCGCAGTTTCCACGCCCAGCAGGCCATCGAATACGGTACGACGAAATTCCCTCCTCCAACTACACACGTATACGCGACACTTGCGGCTCGAAGGGCTCACGCACTGACTCTCTATCATTACTCTAGGCACTAAAGTCGTCGGTGGTACAAATCCCAAGAAGGCTGGCCAAACTCACCTAGACCTCCCTGTCTTCAAGAATGTCGGCGAGGCGGTAAAGGAGACTGGCGCAACCGCCACGGCCCTCTTTGTCCCGTACGTACAACACACATACTGAGAAGCCTTGCCGACCGATGCACACAATACTAATATATAATATCAGCCCCCCTGTGGCTGCTGCCGGTATCGAAGAGGCTCTTGAGGCTGAAATTCCCCTCGTGGTTTGTATCACTGAGGGCATTCCCCAACATGGTACGTTCCTTCGCTCCAAAAGCCCTCATTCTCAGCTCCGATGCGCCTCGTTGTTTCTCTGCACATACTGAGACGTCTTCCCTTTGCAACAGACATGGTTCGCATCACCTCCATGCTCAAGTCCCAGTCCAAGACCCGCCTCGTCGGCCCCAACTGCCCTGGAATTATCGCCCCCGGCCAGTGCAAGATCGGCATCATGCCCGGCTTCATCCACAAGCGTGGCCGCATCGGTATCGTCTCCCGATCTGGTACCCTCACCTACGAGGCTGTCAATCAGACCACTCAGGCTGGTCTCGGTCAATCCCTCGTCGTTGGTATTGGCGGTGACCCTTTCAGCGGAACAAACTTCATCGACTGCCTCAAGGTATTCACTGAGGACGAGGACACCGATGGTATCATCATGATTGGTGAGATTGGTGGATCCGCTGAGGAGGAGGCTGCCGAATTCTTGAAGCAGGCCAACACTGTCCAGGGCGGCAAGCCCGTCGTCAGTTTCATTGCTGGTATCTCTGCGCCCCCTGGTCGTCGCATGGGTCACGCTGGTGCCATTGTCGCCGGAGGTAAGGGTGGTGCGGACTCCAAGATCAAGGCTCTCGAGGCTGCGGGTGTCATTGTCGAGCGCTCGCCTGCCAGTCTCGGAAAGGCCCTTTACGATGAGTTTGTCCGACGCGACTTGCTGTAAGCATGCGTTGTTTGTATATTGATTTGTCATTGGGGTGGGAGATTTGTAACATTGCTGAAAACTGAATCTACGTGGCATGGAGCACTGAGCCATGTTCAATGGGGGTCTGGTTGCATTTTGTTTTCTGTTCCTATAATCATACGCAAGATAGAATAGGGGGTAAAGATGATTGCCAGCGATGCCTTTAAGCTATTGCTTTTTTAAAAACAAGCAGTCGCATCTCAAACAGTGAAGCGCTACCTAGTATGTACATGACTGATCAACATCAACTGGCATACGTAGGTTTATGCAGTTGAGAAATGGGACTGTCCCATGGTCGTGTCATTCATCCAATTATGCTTTCTGTTACCATGACCAATCTTGCTATAGCCAGAACCACTTCACGGCCCGTGGCCTCAAAACTTGACAATTGAAGCAAGCCAGAGTACACCCATAAAATTCTGGTTTACGAAACTCCCTTATCAATGCAATTGGACTGTCTCCATCGTGTGTCGTAACCGTTGTAAACTCGTAGCTTGTGATTCATCCTTCGTTGATGGCTCAAACAGTCTCTTCCGCAGCGCCGTTATGCGGAAAGATCTTAAATTTCACCACACAGTTTTGCGGTGATGTCGCTAATATATGCAGGCTCCAGTAGATATTCGTGGCCGTTATTTCGATGGACGCCCACTTCTTCAAAAGCCTGCGCCACCAAGTCGACGTCGAATCCCATTTCGAGAAAACTTCGAAACAAGTGAGGGTGGTAGCCCCGAAACCTAAAAGTGGCTGGTGCGTCAGTACTGGTCAAAGTAAGGGTTTGGAGGCATGGCCAATATTGCCTGTTGTCTATTTACCTATCCATGCCTGTCTCTTGAGTAGCTTGCGCTGACTTCTTGTACTTGCTCAGATCGATCTGTTGATTGCGTGCACCGGCGTACCGAATGGCCCATTGCTGGGCGACCTGAGCAAACTCCACGGGCCGATACAGAAGCATCGAAGCTACCTCGGCGTCTTGAGGGTCTTTGGGGTTCGGGACCTCCAGAAGCATGCGGATGGACAAAAGGGCTGTTTTCATGGTCTGCACTGGCGACCAGCCTGAGCCAAGGGTGTCAAGGCAAATAGCTCCCTTAATGGACAGAGTCAGTGAGTGCAAGTCCAAAAGATGTTTATCTACTGGGGCGGCAAACCCGGTGAGGTGGGATATGGGGCGGCGTCTCTCAGGAGAACGAGATGTACACAACGTGCTTGTCAGAGCAAAATGAGGCAACGTACAGTTTGACTGCTGACGTTGGGATGCCAGATCTTGGTCTCAAACTTCATGGCTGGTGATTTGAACGGGTAGTTGTCGGGGATTTGGATGTCGATGGTGAATGTGCCGCCGGCATACGGCGTGTCTGGAGGCGCGGTGATGGTACCCTTGAGGTGTGTCAGGCTGTAACCGTTCATAGGTACAACATTGACCCCCGAAGTCTCCTTGTCCGCCTGAATATCCTGAAGCTCTTTGGCGATGCGCCGATCTCTGCTGCTAGCCATGGTGGGCGATCGTCCGCAAGTCGCAATCGTCGACAGGGGATGAGTACCGATAATGGGCTTCCAAAGAGCTGGAAAATCGGCTCGACAGATAGAGGAGAGGAAGGAACAACAAAATTATTGACCAACGAACTTTTCTTGTGTGGTTTTGCTCAGAAAGGCCCGGGGCATAAGCGTCAACTTGCCAACCCCGCGAAGGCAAACTGCAGTGGGGGCAGGAGGAGGGGAAGGCGAAGTCAGAAACAAAAAGCAACAATATCCACAACGCAACGTCACCGAGTGGGATGCGGTTTTGTTACCGCAATGCATCCCCAAGCGCGCGTCAACGACCCAAGCCAGACAAAGAAGGTGAACACCACCCTTCAGACCTCAGGTGTAAAGTAGTTGGAACGGACAAAAAGTTGGCGAATGGGAAAGGGTCGCCACAACGTGGCATCCCTTGGGCCAGGCAAGCCAACACGCATTAGTGCAAGTTGCAACGAAGGCCAGTTGGCTCTTGCAGTAGGTGACAACGTCAAAAGCCTCGCACAGAATATCATCACTTGGCCTCGTACTCTGTACAGCAGCAGCTGAAAGTGCTTGACTGGGTGGTTTAACAAGAGCAAGTGTGGCCATCGTCGAAGGGACCTGGCCGCGTTTCTCGACGTAGGTATGTATGTATCACGAGAGCGCTACATAAGCAAGCCAAGGTCCGACGTTATACATATCATATATGTGACGGATAACTGCGACGATCCGCGATTTCTGTAGGCTGTATGTAGACAGATTTGGCCTCGCGGAATAGCTTGACGTCAGCTGGACCGAGTCGTGACTCGTGACTCGTGACCGTGCAATCAATCTACGGAGGAGGAGCTGTTGCACGGCACGTGACCTGAAGTACCGTATGGCACGTGATCGTACTGTGTCTGGAGTCCTGGACTCTGGACTCTGCAGCTGTCGTATCTGCCTGGAGCCTAATAATCGCGGCGACGACCGCATCCACCTTCATACAAGTCAAGCTCGTCATCACCGCTCAAACCTCCAACCAGCGAATCTATCCTCTACTCCATCGTTTTCTGTAGCCAAGGCAATACTCTAACAAGCCCCGACATTGATCAAATCAACTTGGCACCACATCAAGAAGCTCATTGAGCCGTGATTTGCCAAGATGGTAAGCTCAAAATGGCCGCCACTAGCAAATGTCTCTAACATCTGTAACAACAGGGTCAAGGGCAATCTGGCATGGGGGGGAACGAAGGCGGTCGCGAAGAAAAGGACAAAAAGGTATATACAACGTTGATGCATTGCTACGCTCTAGGACACGTCCCGACTGACGATTGAAACAGAAGGAGAAGCCCAAGTACGAGCCACCACCAAGGCCAACGACCCGAGTTGGTCGAAAGAAGAGAAAGGCTGGTGGCACCAGTGCGGCTGCCAAGCTTCCGGCTGTCTTTCCTACCAGCAGATGCAAGCTTCGCCTCCTTCGAATGCAGAGAATTCACGACCACTTGCTGCTGGAAGAGGAATATGTCGAGAACCAAGAGCGGTTGCGAAAGGCCAAGGCTGCGAAAGAGGGCGCTGCGACGGGAGCTGATGCCGACGTGGATCGATTAGCGGATGAACAGGGTCGAGTCGACGATATAAGAGGTAGCCCTATGGGCGTCGGCAACCTAGAGGAACTAATCGACGATGATCACGCCATTGTCAGCAGCGCGACTGGCCCCGAGTACTACGTTAGCATTATGAGCTTTGTCGACAAGGACCTTCTTGAACCTGGAGCCAGCGTGCTGCTGCATCACAAGACCGTCAGCATTGTCGGAGTGCTCACAGATGACGCAGATCCCCTTGTTAGTGTCATGAAACTCGACAAGGCGCCTACGGAATCATATGCAGATATCGGAGGTCTCGAAACGCAGATCCAAGAAGTCAGAGAATCGGTCGAGTTGCCCTTGCTGCACCCCGAGCTGTACGAGGAGATGGGTATCAAACCGCCCAAGGGCGTCATTCTTTACGGTGCCCCAGGTACTGGCAAGACCCTGCTGGCCAAGGCTGTTGCTAATCAGACGTCTGCTACCTTCCTACGTATTGTTGGCAGTGAACTGATCCAAAAGTACCTGGGAGATGGCCCTCGTCTTGTGCGACAACTCTTCCAAGTGAGTCTACCCTGATGAGACGGCAGCTTAGCTCGTGCCCTACTAACCGACTCGACCAGGTTGCTGGTGAAAACGCACCGTCCATCGTATTTATCGACGAGATTGACGCGATTGGTACCAAACGTTACGATTCTACTTCTGGAGGCGAGCGAGAAGTGCAGCGAACCATGCTGGAGCTCTTGAATCAGCTGGACGGTTTCGATGACCGTGGCGACGTCAAGGTGATCATGGCGACCAACAAGATCGAGACTCTGGATCCAGCCCTGATTCGTCCTGGACGTATTGACCGAAAGATTCTCTTTGAGAACCCGGACCAGAACACGAAGAAGAAGATTTTCACGCTGCACACGTCCAAGATGAACCTGAACAAGGATGTAGACCTCGAGGAATTCATCTCGCAAAAGGACGACCTCTCTGGTGCTGACATCAAGGCAATCTGCTCGGAAGCCGGTATGATGGCTCTACGAGAACGACGCATGCGGGTACAGATGGCGGATTTCCGATCTGCTCGCGAGCGCGTATTGCGTACGAAACAGGAGGGTGAGCCTGAGGGCTTGTATTTGTAATCATAATACTTTAGACGTGAGCTACGGCATCCAGAAATGGAAGCGAGGAATAGAGATAAGCCTTGCAGCGTTGCTTTATCTGGGGCTCGAGTGTTTATGCATGTATCAGGGACAGAGACGGTTCGAGTCGGCACATTCCACGACGAGATGTACTTCAGACCAGTTGATACGTGTGAACCGCAGATTCATACATGTAGTCGGAGCAGCCGCTTTTATTTTTCCTCTTTCCACTCTCCTTTCATTTCATTTTCAGCAAGTCAGCAAGTCTCCCTTGATGTCTCGAAGGTTTGTGTATTGAGCGTTTTTGGCCGTTCAATCTGCCATTCGCCTGACTACCTGCTATGTACAATCTGGTAGCTCCGATGCCCTTTTCCAACCCAAATTATGCCCCTCTTTCTGGATTCCGTCCTTTCCGGTATCCCATCTCAAGTTAGTATTTCCCTCTCGCACCCCTTCGCAAAGCCAAGAGTAACACAACACAGCCATAATATCCGCCATCTTACTTGCGGATTTCTGGTGCTGCTGCTGTGATGCCAGTGTCCTTGGACTTGATGTTTCCATCAAAGCCCTTCTCATCCTTCAGAATGTTGATCTGCTTCCCAGCAGCATCAACCTGCATCCCGGCATTAACAGAGACAGGCGTACGCATGTACAGCCACCTCGCCACAACAAACGTGCCCACAGCCCAAGCCCAAACCATGACAGCAATAGACGACGTGACAAACAGCGTCGGCGTAAGCACCAAAAGACCAACACCCATCCAGAAGAGACTAAACACGATGGCGCTGCCAAGCGCCACTGCAATGCAGCCCAGAGAGAAGGCGAAGAACAAGAATACCGGGAAGAAAGACCAGAGGACCTGGGTCAGAAAGAACGACTACAAACCGAACAAAACGCAAGATTAGAATCGGGGTCATCAAGGGGAAGAAAAAAAGGCGGTTCCGGCGCCGTGGGGAAAGAGTATGCAACAGCGAGGGAAGCCAAAAAAAAACCCAAGTGGAAAGAAAAAGGGAGAATCATGGTAGAGAGCAAGGAATATGGGGGGAACATACAAACAAAAGCGGTCGTCGGGACGCAAACCCCGAAATGTTGTTATACGCCTTTCGGCGAGTCGTGGGAGGCATAAGCCAGTCCACAAAGCCCTGGGCATAAGACACGGCCCCCGAGGCCTTGTCCTGGACGACGTCGGTGACGCCGCCTCCGTTGTGCTTGCTCTGTAAAGCTGCAGGCATTGTGGCTGATGTTGGCAAAGGAGTTTTTCTTAAAAAAAGTATTTTTTGTGTGAATGACGAGGAAAACTTGTCGAGAAGAGAAGTGTAAGAAGAGTTGATGAATGAACAAGGATTCTAGTTTGGATGTAAAAAAAAGAAGAAGAAGAAGAAAAGATTGCAAGCATCAGCGGTCTTTGTCCTTCCTTATGTACTCCTACTCTAGTACGCAAAGTTTCCGTAGTATTGCGAATTCTTTTTTTTTTTTACACACTTTCCGGAAGAGAAGATGTCAAAGCTGGGGTGAGAGGCGAAGTTTAGACAAAACGCACAACGTGATGTTGATGTCAGCCATCCATCCAAGGCTTGTCAGCAGCACGGTGGAAGTTGGTTCAGAGGAAAACGAGGTTCTCAAACAGGTTGTTGGGTCATGTAGTTGGTGTGATGGGCGGTTTTGCATGACGCAAGGTGAACGCACGCATTTGGGTTGGGCGGCTTTAGCCTTTGGGAGGGGCGTGGCGCTTTTTTCTTTTCTTTTTTTTTTCGTTATGTATGTACATACGGGTTTTGGACTTTGGTCCCTGTTTTTGGAAGTTGGGTGTTCCTGATTGGGAGCGAGGGTGGTGGACTTGCCGAGGGAAGAGGCTGTTTTACATGTTCTTGTGTAGATGAATGCTCGTGAAATGGCTTACGCGGGCGAGGAATTTCTCGTTATTGGCCAAGGGCTATTATACGTGTGTTTCTTGTGCGATGTCTGCGTGTGCAGCAAACAGCTGATATTACTACGATGGCATGTGTATTCCTTGATGCTCGCCCGTTTCCTCCTTCACTTTGTGACGCGGAGTCCGACGCAAGGAGTGTAAAGCAAACGAGGGTAGATGGCCAGAATTGGTAACAGGTCAGTATCTGAGGCGAGGAAATGGAGCGAGGTGCAGAATGATGATGAGGCTGTGATGGGGAGGTGATGGGCAACCTGGAGGAATGATGACTTGGATGGTGGCTTTTCATGAGGTGCGGCAGTTAGAGAAACAAGGCGCGGGAGGCACATGCCAGAAGAGTCAAGAGTCAAGACTCAAGACTCTTGATGACACGAAGAGGAATATGTAAATGAGCTGCTCGATCGATTGTGGAGGGGCGTCTCCGCCGAAGTAACGGGGGTTTCGCTTGTGCCGTGGCGTCGGATCCGGGGATGAGTGCAACGGTGCACACTGCAACCTCATCCTGATCAATTGCTCCGGGTACGGGTACGAGGGCGGTATGGATCCGGGGACCAGCCGTCATTGTCGCGTGAGCGCACATGCTTTTAGAACCGACTTGTTCGTGTTTACTGTGAAATAACTCATGGCGAACTGATTTCACATTCTAGGGACACGTGTACGGTGTGAGTGCTTGGATCGTTCAGAGAGTCATCATCCTTTCCGGGTAGAGTTGCAAGCTGAGATAACATTCTGTGTCCCGACCACCATGTTTGATGACGCCAGAGCGCTCAAGAGACCTTGATGGTTTTGGTGTTTTTTTTTGAAGATTCTCATTTACGAAGCACGTCAGATGTTGCGAATAGTAGCATGCATTTGGTTCATGCATGTTGCGAGGTTTGTCGAACAGACTTCACCATTAAATGTTATACGTAAAATACACATTATGAATTATGTATGATGTCTATGAAAATATTTGCATGATTCACGCGTGGCTTGTAGCTGGGCAGACGTAGAGAAACATTTCAGCTCAACCAAAGGACTAAAATCTTTTTCGTCATGATCCCGATTCCCGACCAAAGTAAGCTCCAACTCCAAATCTTGCCCTTGTTCGCAATACCCGCCATACCACCACGTGATCCCCACCAGAAGATTCCCAAGTTCCAACTTCAAACTCCACTCCTTCAACCACTCTTCTTGGCAAGGAGACCCTGTAGAGGATTCTTCCCCTTGTAACGCAGCCACGTCGAGACATACACAACAGCATAATTAAAGACGATGAAGCCGATGAAGATGCCGAAATCCCTCCATATGTGATCATAGTAGACCGAAAAGCCTCTACCGAATTCATCACCCGTGGCATACTGGCAAAACTCGCACAACCCATCCGCGCCCTGCTGCACATACCCACCAGCCTGGTCAATAGTGGCCTGCGTATACTCCTGACAAGACAACCCAGGCGGCGCTCGAAAACGCGCTAGCTCATCAGGCGCGCACTCGACAGGCTGATCGTGGATCGCAACACCCAGGAACCCCTCGAGCAGATAGTGAAAAGGCGAGAGCCAGTACATCCACTCGCGCCAAAACGTGGGAATCTGCTGCGGCGGCACAACCACGCCACAGAAGCTCACAACGAAAAGGAAAAAGAGAGGCACCAGCAGCGAAGCCAGCAGTTCATTCGGCGCAAACGACGCAATCGCCTGGCCAAAGCTGACATAGTACAGCTCAAAGAGCAGAACCATCAGCAGTGCAAACCCGGACGTGAAGCTCGAGACGCGGGTTCCGAAAATGCCCCACCACCAGCAGCAGAAGTAGATGGCGCCCGCGACAATGGCGTAGGGAATCTCGACCACCACGGCGGCCGTTGTCCATGCGAACCACGAGTAGATCTTGGAGTTATTCTCGCGCGACTGGAAGATGTTGCGCGAGTTGAGGAACACAGGCTGCAGCTGCTGGATCAGCGGCGGCGAAATCGTCAGGGTCATGAAGATGGAGAAGAGCCGGTTCTGGAAATCCGTCGACGAGTAGCCCAGCCGCCAGAAGGTGAAGCAGTTGAACAGCCCCGTGAGGATATGCAGCATGAACTTGCCAACAATGTACTCGGGTGTGCGCCAGTACGAGATAAATGACCGCTTGACCACGGTCATGGTCTGGAAGGACAGCGACGCGGCATACTCGCGGTCGTCTTTGAGGCTCTTGCTGGGCTCCATGTGCTTGCGCTTCTCAATCATGTCGTTGATCTCCTGGGACCGCTTGTCGTGCTCCTTGGACTCCGCCCACACGTCTCCCCAGTCTGGGCCGTTGTAGTTGGGGTCACCGGCGCCAATGGCGTTGAGCATGTACTCGGCCGGGTTGGCGTCGGCTGGGCACTTGGATGCTCCGTTGCCCTCGAGGTAGTCGATGAGTTCTCGGCTGTCTTCGCCGAGCGGGCCGTGGTAGACCACTCGGCCTCCGGACTTGAGAAGGAGCAATTCATCAAAGTGCTCGAATAGCACGGCCGAAGGCTGATGGATCGTACACAGTACGGCTTGTCCTGCATCGGCGAGCTTGCGCAGGAAGCGCACAATGTTGAAGGCTGCTCCCGAGTCGAGACCCGAGGTGGGCTCGTCGAGGAACATGAGCAGTTCCGGCTTGGACGCCAGTTCCACACCAATCGTCAGCCGCTTGCGTTGTTCCGAGTCGAGGCCTTGGCCGATTTTGCCAATCACGGCGCCGGCAATGTCCCGCATTTCGAGCAGGTCGATGATGGTTTCGCAGTAGTCGAGCTTCTCCTGGCGCGGCGTCTCGCGCGGCTGTCGTAGCAGGGCTGAGAACTGGAGGGCCTCGCGAACAGTGGCGGTTGGTTCATGGACGTCCATTTGCTCTGCGAAACCGGTGGCGCGCTGGAACGACTTGGGCAGCGGTCGGCCGTCGACGAGGAATTCTCCTTTTAACGTGCCGAAGGTGAGACGCTGGGCTAGAGCGTTGAGAAGCGTTGTTTTTCCGGCGCCTGAACAACAAAGAGGTATGTTAGTACGAGGATATCGGGTAACTGTCTGACTTTTTCTTCCAACTGTGGAAAGGAGCAGGCAACATCGAGCGAGGGTACATACCAGACGCCCCCATGAGGGCAGTCAATTTTCCAGGTCGTACATAGCCCTGTACATCCTTCAAGAGTGCTCTCTCGCTTTGCTCATAAGGAATGATGTAGTTGATATCGCGGAACGTGAAAACGGTCTCATTCTTTGCCACTTGGTCCATGGTACCACCGCCCTGCTTGGTGCTGTCACCGCCAATGTGCCCCTTCTCGTTGTTCTGCGACTCCTCGGCCATTCCCGGCGTGACATGGGAGGCTGGTCCCGATTCTTCATCACCCGCAGCATTGTCGTGTCCGCCAGACTCAATCGTCTTCTCCAGCTTCTTGGGGACCTGGCCTCTCTTGAACACGGTGATGGCACCACCCCCGGCATTCGGCTTCATCAGCTCCATGCCTAGCGCGGTGAGGGCGACAAAGAAGAAGAAAAAGGCCCATAGGAAGCCAAAGTTTCGCCACAGGTGAGAGCGCGAGTACGTAAAGGACTCCTGAATGTACTGGCTACCATCAACGGTGGTCTGGCCGGAAACACTGCCCTTCAAAGCACACGACTGATACTCCGGCGACGCCTGCGGACCCTGAGGCACGAGGTAAGGAGGCACGCACTCGAGCTCGAGACCAGCAAACTCGTTGGCGACAAGGCACTCGAACCCGTACTGAATCCAGTTGATCCAGCGAAGCCAGCTGAACCACGGATGCATCGACGAAGGCGGGATGAGATAGCCCGTATAGACAACGAGAATCTGGACAGATATTCCGGTGAACTGCGTAGCCGAGTCGAGTGTCTTACACCAAGCCGAAATGGTGCGGAAGAACGCATACGTGACCATGGTGACTAGCCACAGGATAAGCGTACAAATGAAGAACTGTGACGCCGTTCTGGACAGATTCGCCATGAAGTAGATGACGATGTTAAAAATGAATACCTGCACAAACACCATCGGCACATCGCACACCGTCTGCGCAATCGCATACGCAGCCGGGCGATAAAACGAAAACGACTTGTGCTTGAGCAAAATAGGCTTGGCCTCGAACGCGGCCGTCTGTTCCGCCAAAGCCAACAGCGCATTAAACAACAGCAACAAGAAGAGCGTGCCGCCGCGTGGGAACGCCCCGGCCGCCGTCTTGGGCAAATTGAAGAACAAGCTACCGACGATCAAGCCCTGGAAGAGCAGCCCTCCCCATTTTCCAAACAGCGAGGCCTTGTCGCCCAGCATGACGAGGAATTGTCGATGCGTGCAGGCAAGGACCTGCTTGTGAAAGGGAAGAGTGTAGTTCTTGGTGGCCGTCTTCTCGGACTGATTCGCGCGCCTCTCCTCGATGCGTTCCTGCAGAGAGGCCTCAAAGTCGTCCATATCGGCGAGCGTCGCGCGGCACACATCACTCTCTCTGTACCGAGCGGCAAAGTCGCGCGCAGAGCGTGGGATGCGGTCCTCACACCCCTCTCGGATATTACGCTCGTGAGGGTCCGTAACAGAGGTGAGGAAATCTGGCGTCGTCCAGCGCTCGCGGCAGTCAAAGCCCAAGTCTAGGAAATACTGCTTCGCCTGTTCCGCGGGCCCAAAGTAGAGGCACTGGCCCTCATCGATGAGGAGAACCTTGTCGACAAGATCATACAGCGACTCCCCCGCCTGGTAGAGCGACACGGCAGTCGACACATCAGCCATATTCGTCATGGTGCGAATAGACCGGACATATTCAAGCGCAGTGCTCGCATCAAGGCCCTTACTCGAATTATCCCAGCCCTGTACAGAAGCTCGCGCAATCATGGCCTCGGCGATGCTCACACGCTTGCGCTCTCCGCCAGACACACCCCTCACAAACTCATTGCCGACCTTGGTGCCCAGCGTATGCTCAATCCAGAACAACTTGGTGACCACGCGCAGAAACTCCCGCACATAGTCCTCCCGTGACTCGCCATCCAGACGGGACTCCTTCCCAGGAGTGCGCATCTGCAGCGCAAACGAAAGCGTCCTCTTGACAGACAGAGTCGCATAGTGCAGGTCCTCCTCGGGATTATATATAATGTCGCCGCGGAAACTCTTGGCCATGTCCTCCGCGCTGGTACCCCCATACGTGACCGTGCCATCCACAGCCACAAAGCCGGACCGCTGATTGCAAAACGCCTTGAGAAACGTCGAGCACCCGGAGCCAGGACGGCCCAGGACAAGCAGTAGCTCCCCTGGGCGCACACACCCGTTGAAGTCGCTGATGAGGTCTCGCACGGGAGGTTTCGCCGATACCGCGGCCTTGACTGCGGCTTTGCCGTCCCCGGATCCGCCGCTGCTGCTGGCCCGGAAGATACTCCGGCATAGAGTGGCGATGCTGCGGGGCAGGGATGTGAATATATCTCCGACGGTGGGCTGTAGGCCGGCGCCTAGGCCGACGCCTTTGACGGTGAGGTTCCGAAAGATGACGCCGCTGTGCCGTGTCTGTTCTTCTTCGCTTTGCTCTTGGCGCTTCTGGCCAAACATCTTGGACATGAGCCGCTTGATTTCTTGGGACTCTTCTTCGTCTTCGGGGCTGTGGTCGTCTCGGGAGGTCCTCCGGCGGGAGAGGGCCTGTACGAGGTCATCTTCTGTTTGGATCGTGCGTCTGCGTCGTATGGGTTCTCTGGTTTGTGTCTGCTTCACATGGCTGCCCGAGGAGGAGGAGGAGGAGGAGGATGTATCAGGGCGTTGATCTGCGACCGTTGTGTTTCGTGGGCCATTGTTATTATTGTTGGGGGGACTGTGGGAAGGGATGTCTGTGTCGTCTCGTTCGGGGATGATGGAGGAATAGGCCGTGGAGCTTGAGCCGCGGTAGTCGTCCGCCGACGCAATCTTGTCCTGCGCTGCCATATCTTATATCGTCTTCTTGTGTTTTATGTATTCCTTCGGCGTCGTTGCAGCGACTGCTGTGCAGCGCAATGAGTAGCGTAAAAAAGATGCTTCTCGCAAGAAAGAAAGGCGCAGCCTGCTGGCCGATGAACGTCTGCTGAGCCTGTTAGGAGAACTCCTTATGTGGTATGCGCGATAGGATTTAGCTTTCAGAGACAACGATGTGCAAGCGTACCAGCTTTGATATCTTAGTTTATTATCAATTTTTGTTTTTTTAAAAAAAGAAGAAACACGAACAATCTGAGTACAAATTAAGGTTTTCCATCTAAATCAGACTTCTTCTTATTCGACTCGAGCTCCGATAGACACCGCGCTCCAGTAAAATGCCAGAACTTAATCTACCATCCCGCCTCAATGGCTCTGTCCGACGTTGTCCAATCTATGACGAGTCCATGGACCAGCTCCGCGTGCCTGCCCGAGCGTGGGCGGCATTTCGGGGAGGCAAGCCTCTATGTACAATACGTTTTGGTGATGCGGTCATGGACAAGACGAAGATTGGCTCCGGGCAAAGACCCCGCTTCCGGACTCCGGCCGCAGTGCGACGCGGTGCGTTGAACGTTTTTTTTTCCCTTCCTGCACCCCGCGCTTCGCAGGTGGGGATTCTAATTTCTATTGGCGGTGCGGTGCGGTGCGATGCGATGGCCGATGCATCATGCAAGATCAATGCGTCGCGGTGTGGCGGTACCGTGTCTTTGGGACGCGATGTGCTTTGCTTTGGCGTGACCGATGGTGTATTCTGAACTTTTGACGCGCTTCAATAGTCACGACTCACGGGTGACGGCGCTGGTTCGGATGCTATATAGTACGGAGTACCTACATTCGTACCTAATTCCGTAGATTCGTGAGTCGCGACTCGCTAGGAGGTACCTAATAGGGGCGGAGATTGGATTTACCAGCCGAGGATTAAACCAGAGATAACCTCGCGTATCTGCCTTCGCTCGAGCCTCGGGGACTCCCTTATTATTATTACCGTTTACGAGGTCGCCAAGAAATGCTTTTTGCATCTATCATTCGAGTCTTAAGTTTATGTATCTGCATGTACGGAGTAGTACGTTTTGGAGTTCGATAGAATGCTCTGCTCTGCTCTGCATTGGACTGCTTTGCTTCGTTTCTTGCTTCGCCCACGATTTCTCTTCCTTACCCCTCTTTCATCCCTATTTTCAATTGTTTTTCTTGTTTCTGCTTCCCTACCCTTCAATTCCCTGTTTATTTCCATTTTCCCCTTGTCCTTATTACTGAGGCTTCTCCTTTCCGGCCTAGGTACCCAGGTATTCCTGCTGCTTCATTCTTTTTACTAAGCAAACATTCTCTTTACTAATCCAAAGCTTCGCTTATGACATCTTTTCCCTTTGTCGTCGCTCCCCTCCACCACGCCACGTCCACTAAAGCCAACCCGCTACCGCCTCGTTTACCAGGACTCAGGAGGTAGCCATGTACCTACAATGTACATACCTAGCTACGATCCGAGCTTTCGATTTCTAATCTATTCCCCAAGGGATTACCAACCTTTTACACCTTGATGGGTGGCCTCGACTCCTCGTCGTCATGGACCAACACCCCACACTGTACACATGCTTACTGTGTCTTCAAAAGCCTGACAAATGCCGCTGAATAATGCTGCTACACCGCGAGTCCAAAGTTCAAACTCAAACCACCTCTCAAATGGACTGTGGACATGTTCCCATAAGCACAAACACATAGGCAGCTCGCACTTCATGCTACAGTAATAAATAAGTCGCCCGCCTCTCCCCATTGAAGTAGTAAATCTAGCCAACCTATCCATCAATTCCACAAGTGAAACTCATACCAATCAACCTTTGTCCATATTTCTCACTTTCCACAACCCAATTCATCCATCATGAGCTCCCTCAAGCCCCTCACTCTCTACTCCCACGCAGGAGGCCCCAACCCCTGGAAAGTGGCCATCATCCTCGAGGAGTTAAACGTGCCCTATGAGACCAAGTTCCTCGACTTCGGGACCGTCAAGGCCGAGCCATTCATTTCCTTGAACCCGAACGGAAGGGTTCCGGGGCTGGAGGACCCGAATACCAAGTTGTCACTGTGGGAGGTTCGTTGACTACCTATACTCCTCCTTGTTCTCAAATGCCCAGTCGAATTTATCATGTCAAGCCTGGTGCTCTTTATACACATGATATCCGTTGTCTCATGAGCTATTCCTCCAATTGTTCATCATGATGCTCTGCTCTATATGACATCATCACGCAACATTCAAAGAGATCCTACGATTCACCAATCATCAATGCAAGCAACAAGAAAAAAGCATCACTAACAAACACATAAAAACACAGTCCGGCGCCATCATCGACTACCTCATCGACCAGTACGACCCCTCCCACAAACTCAGCTACACTACCCCCTCGGAGAAATACCTCACCCGCTCCTGGGAACACTTCCAAATGTCCGGCCAGGGCCCCTACTTTGGCCAACTCGTCTGGTTCACCATGTACCACCCCGAGAAGATCAAGTCCGCCACCGACCGCTACGCCAACGAGGTCAAGCGCGTCACGAGCGTCATTGACGGATACCTCAAGAAGAACAAGACGGAGTACCTCGTCGGCGACAAGATCACCTATGCTGATCTCATGTTCGTGCCCTGGGCCGTGGCCATCGTCGCGATGGCGAAGCTCGATCTGTCCGAGTATGATGCTTACTCTGCGTGGTTGAAGCGCTTGACGGATAGACCTACCGTGGCGAAGGTCCTGAAGGAGAGGGAGGAGGCTATGGCTGCGAATAAGTAGATTGGTTGGATCTTTCAACTTTCAAATCTTGGCTTGGATGACGATGATGATATGTAGAATACCTTGAGCGTCCTGGGTATTCATACCACTCTTTTGTATAAAGTGTGCAGAACTGTTCCGAAATTGAAAAGACTGCTTTGCGTTCGCCGTTAATCCGTCGGGTGTTCACTGTTGTTGAATTTGAAACACATTGCGCTCACATCGCTCACCAGTGCTGCAGTGCAGTGCAGTGCAATCTAGTCGACTGTCGACATCGAGCTCGAAACTTGGAAAGCGTTGGCGGAATTTCGGAAATGGCAAGGGAGTCGTAGTAGCTCGTGGTTTTCGACTTTCGTCCACGGTCCAACTGGTACCATAAAAAGCGTGAGGTATGTCGCTCTATAGACCATAACTACACATACTCTGTGAACTTGCCCATCCCCGGCCGTCGTCTGCTTCACCTTCACCTTCACCTTCATCTCCACCCACAAGCCACCACCACCCAGCACCGAATCTCGACAAGATCAAGTGACAAGTCCTCCACATTACACATGTGACATACCGCCCGGAGCCACGCCAGTGCTGTCGAGCGAGTCGACGAGCGCGTTAAAAACATAATCGACGTACCCCTCAAGAAGCTCAGCACAAGAGGGAGTATCTCCTCGGTCGATGCCGATGGCGACATCGGACAAGATCACCTATGCTCATTGCTACCCTGATGTATATACATTGTCAAGGGTTGCAATCTTCTCCCCTCTGCAGCTCTTGAGTCTTCTTGCTGAATACATACTCCCAGTGCAATGTGCGCCAATGTGCTCACTGCTCATATGCACTCAGAGATAGTCGCGATGTATCATGTCGCTTGTTACTATAAGTATACCGCGGCATCGGCTAGACGTCTACGACGCCAGATGTGCTGCGTATATGACCGCAGAAGTGACAAGTCAATGATCCTCCGCGTCGTGTGTGGGGAAATAATGAATGTCCACGGTGGGGGAACTGTGTCTACCCGTGTTACATTATTCAAGTACGATGCTTATTCTGCGTGGTTGAAGCGTTTGATGGATAGGCCTACCGTGGCAAAGATGTTGAAGAAAGGGAGGAGGCATGGTGGCGAATCACTAGACAATGACCTTAGACGGGTATGGGAAGCACTTGTATCATCGGTTGAAGTCAAAATTCAACCCGCATGAAAAGGCGCCAGCATGACGATATTTATTACATTAATGGATAAACCATGACTACTACTTGAGAACAATACTCTGTATCAAGACGTTGAGTGCTCACAAAAGGAACACCAAGGCAAGACAAAAAGACGTATTCCATCCCATCCTGAGACCCGTATACCTGGCTACACAGACTGCTGTCCGACGCTGGGTAGTCGTTTCGGTCGGCTGCCCTCGGTCGGTCGTCCTGAGCTCCCTCGTGGGAATTTCCCGGGATTGTGAGAAAAGAGAGCGCTGCTACCAGCACTTGCGTGCTTCTCGTCCAGCCAGCGCCTGGATGTCCCCCATCGTACTCTGCGAGTGAATGTGTGTGCCGCCATGCCATAATCGTCTTCGGAATCGTACGCAAAAGATTCCCGTTCCTGCAGAGGCACATGGTTGAATCTCCAATCAAAAACAGCAGCATAGTGCGATCGGTACGACGCGAAAGCCATCATGGTACCAATGACCGAACCTGCCACGATATCATACCAATTGTGCGCCGCATCAATGGTCAGCGAGCAGGCAATCATGGCGGCAATCAGTAACGGTAGCATGGTCAAGGCCACCTTCCAAAACGCTGGCCTGTAATCGGCCCACACCTTCAACTTGCCATTCAGCCAGAGAAACAAGAATCCAAATCCGGCAAACGCGACTGTGGAGTGACCACTTGGGAACGATGTCACGGCGTTTTGGAGCTTGAATTTGTCTGGTTGTGTGCAGATATCCGTAGTATACATAATGTTCTGGAACCCAACGCCATCGAGCCCCGATCGGTTTCCATTCTCGGCCAGCGAGATGTCCGGCATACACACGGCCAGAAAGTAGGGTCGAAAGCCGCCGATAAATTGCTTGAGCAAGACTTGGAAGAGGGAGCCCATGAGCAGCGCCCACGTCGTCCCCATGATCGCAGTGCTGGCATCCCAGGCAGACCTGATTCTGATCTGTGCCAAAAGAATAAAGATGGCAGGCACGCAGATGGATATTAAGCCCGCTTGATATGATTCCAGGATCCATCCACGGTCAGGATACGCCCACTGCGGATAGATGATGTCTCCGGAGCCGTTGAAAGTGAGAGGAAACGTCCGCACCACCTTGATAGGAACATAGAAAATCTGAAGGCAAACGATAGAGAATATTGTTAGTAAAGCTATCGGCGGCGCTCCAAATTTCGGAACAAGCGTAGAGCGTAAGGAAGAGGGAGGCATCCGTCACCACGACACCGGATTTCAACGTACAAAGAGGCTCAGTCCAGCGACAATCAGCATCGTGAGCAAATTTCGAAAATTCAGACGGAACCATTCTCCCAGAAACGATTGACAACCACGAGAAGAAGAAGAAGAAGAAGTCGTCGGCAGCGCCAAGCCCCCTGAGTTGAGGTTTCGAGAATCGTCTTCCAGTACATGCGACATGGTTTCCGGGTTTCCGCCCTACGAGTTCGCCTTTTCAGCCATCGCAGTGTTCCGGTGGCAGAGCGGCGATGGAATTAAAAGGGACCAAGAAATGAATATATGGAGCTGTGAGAGAGGAAAAGAAGCACCTCGCACTTCTCACGCTGAAAGAGAAGAACTGTAGACAGGGATTGCTGTCAGGAAGGTATGGCGGAGAGCCTACCTTGACATGTATGCTCTCCCGAGTAGCATCGATGATGGGAGGCATGCATCGTGCCTGCAGAAATGATTAGACTTAGACTGTTCCATTCCCAGCAGTAGCACATGGATTGGTGCATATAATGACGAGGGACCACGTCTCGTCGGTCACAGTGTGTGTACACAGTGGTCAAGTTGAGGCATGCATCCGCGTGTTGTGCGTTCTTCTTGGAATGACTAGAACCGTAGCTCCATCACTCGATTCAGTGGCGTCGCAAGTCATTTCGCGCAACACCGCACACCATTCAAAAATACCGACCTACCTAGGTAGTCAGACAGATAGATCGTAGACGAAAGATGGGTTCAAAAGGAGCTCATGCCAAAACGTTGGTATTATGTTTCCAATTCAATTGTCACAAAATGCGTGACCCCAAGAATGCTCGAAAGAAGAGAAAGATCCGTACAAAAATAAAAGTTTTTAGAAGGCGAAAAAAAATCTAATCCCAAAATCACATATGCATGTGTGCAGTGCACACTTTGATGTTGCATTCCTCCCAAAGGTATATACACACGCTTGTACATGCCACGCTAATCTACAAAGCCACCATACCGGCACCAACGCCAACAGCAACAAGCATGTACAGACCAATGGCGAAATCGCCAAAGGAGAAGACGCGAGCCATGGAGGCACCGTGGACAGCGAAACTGTCATCAGTGCCAGTGGCCTTGGCAGCGCCGCCACCAACAGGTCCAGTGGCGGTGGCAATCTTCTTGTTGGTGTCGCTTGCGGAAGCGAGAGCGGCGGAGCAAGACGAATCAGCACTGCCAGAGGCGGTCTGGGCAGAGCCGTCAAAGTCACAGGCAGTGCTGGCCTTGTTCTGCTTGGTGTAGTAGGCGTCCAAGACGTAAGCCAGCTTAGCCTTGTCGTCGCACATGCTGTAAGCACCATACACACCAGTCGTGGCGTTTGCGTTGATGCCAGCGCACACATCGGGAGACTTGGTGCAGATGAAGGAGAAGATGTCGCCAAACTTCTTGGAAGAAAGATCAGACTTGGGAACGCAGGATCGGGACTTGGACATGCAGTCGCAGAGCTTCTGGTCAGGAGAGGGGGGCAGAACACTGTTCGCTCGCCAGTTGTCGGTCAATTTGGGGCAGGCGTTCATCTTGCCTGAAGGCTTGTAGTCAGACATGCTGACACCCTTGGGCTCCGCCTTGGCGACCTGCTTCTTCAGGGCGTCAAAGTCCTTGAGCTTGGTAACCTTGTCACCGGTAACCTTAACCAGACCTGAGTAAAACAAGCGTTAGCGACAAATGAACGTGGACATTCTCCTGTTTGGAAGACTCGTTTCTTCACGTACCATAATCATTGGCCTCCTGGAAGTACATATAAACAATACCACCGCTGAAGACGCCAGTCATGTCATCAGAGTAGAGCGCGCCCGTTTCTTGGAACATACGGTTGGCGGCACCGTTGTTGTTGCAGCCATATTCAGCGAAGAAGACTGGGACCGAGTAGTTCTCGAAGAACTTGACCTGCTCATCGTAACCAGACTTCTGCATAGTGCTGTCTCCGCACCACGAGTAGATGTTGTAGCCCCAAAAGTCGATAGACTCATCAACGTTGTTGCAGTTGAAATAATCGGCGATTTCAGAGCGAATGTCCTTGTCATCGTTGGCGGCATATCCAACACCGAGCCAGCGGCTAATCTTCTTGTTGCCCTTGATGTAAGCCTTGGTGTCACGAACGGCAGCCTTGACGAAAGCAGAGGCTTGGGTGTTGTTCTTGGCGTTGGAGACTTCGTTGCCGGCAAAGAAGCCGATCACGTTGGAGTACTGAGAAAGCTCATCGATAACGGCGGTGTAACGCGCAAACAACTCGAGGTCCCACTGAGGGCTGTCGCGGTTGATGGAAGTGCTGGGTTCACTGAGATCCGATACGACATAGATGCCAGCATCCTGCAACAACTTCATGCAGGCACTGTGATCGGCTTTGGGGTCAACGGCATAAGTTCGAATGACGTTGGTGCCGAGCTCCTTCAACAAAGGCACATCGCGCTTGCATTGTTTCTCATCAGACAGAGGGTCGGCGTAAGTCTTGCTAAGATCGGCGCGTCGGGCAATGGTGCCAGCACCAGTGCCGACTTCTTTTTGGTAAGCAACACCCCTCATGAAGAATTGAGTTCCATTCTTGTAGAAGAACTTGGATCCCTATTTCAAACAAGCCATGTTAGATACCAAATGGGCGCGTCAAGTCGATCGCTCGCATCAGATTGATGAAGCATACCTTGGCCTCGATCGGTTGCAGATCAGCGGCGATGGCGCTTCCTGCCAAAGCAAGAAGCGACACAGAGAGCTGAGTGAGTCCCATTGTGACGGAAAGCAGCTACAGCGACAACAATGAAAGTCCGAAGTTCTGCTTCTTTCTATCCTGTCGAGAGCAGGTATCGTTATGGAATAAAAGGGGGTGAGACGGTTGTTTGTCAAAGAGCGTCGGGAAGATTGGTAGACAGTCGATATTCGATCGTGACTAAATGAGTGTCGTGAAAGGCGAACCGTAAGAGGTATCCAACCTCTATTGATTCAAAAATTAGATGAATGTGAAGAAAGAATGATGGGGAAGATGACAGGAAGAAAGAACAATTCCAAAACGGGTCGGGGTCGGGAAATGAGGGTGGTTTTTGTTTGAACTCAGGCCCTCGAAGCACGTTAAGGTGTGTCGGTTCAGCCGGGGGGGGGGGGCGTTGAGGGGGTGTGGCCGTTGCTGTTGCTCGACAGAGAGAAGCGAAATTACTGGCGCTGATGAGCCAGAGTGGGGCATGTATCTAGGTACATACGTGTACATCGTGGATGTAACTTGTGGCGTAACAGCACAGCCTCTACTCCGTAACTACCTAACCTATGTTAGGGTCCCCGAGTTCAGGGCCCGAGTGCGTGCTAAAGGGGGCACCCGCCACCCCCGACTCCCCAAGCGCACTGGCGGAAGTCTCAACCAGCGCCACATGTCGCCACATGCACCACCCCTGTCTAGAGACGAAGTCAGGGACCACAAGTTCGCAACCCATGAACCCCACCCGCATCCTCCTGGACAGCGAGGCGCAGCAGGCGTGTGACGATCACCGATCAAGGGGTATCGTTGGCCCTTCACTTCGGTGGTGTTGCCCATTGCGTGACCCTCGGTAGGTACATAGAGGTACATATGAACTGCACAAGCATTGCTTTGCAGGCCGTATTAGGATACTGAGTTCAAGAGACTCTGTACGCTCACTATCACTAACATTTTGCTTTGTCGTCGTCGGTAGCGAAGCACTTGATCCCATATTCTTTGTACGCTCCGGAACCAGCAGGTACCTAGATACTATGTGGTCCAGGGAAACGTCAAGGCTACCTACAGGCTACAGTAGGGGACGTGCTGAGGACGTGCAGCGTGCTACTGTAGTTAGTGGACATGCTAGTGCACTGGTGACTCTGTAAGTGCCTCGAAACAGTGAACTGAACGGCCCTACCGGTAAACCGCAAACCACTGGAGCACTGAAGGGAGCGTGCGAAGTCGTAGCTGCCGGAACCAATCTCAACCAAGTGGAGGGGCTGCGAAACGACAGATTGAGATGAATGAAACAGTCCACAAGACTTTGCGGTCCGACGCTGATTGTCAGTGCAGTCTGGTGCTGTTACCATTGCTGTATCCGCTACAGATTGGCAATTACGTAGGTACAAGTTGAATACAACCTACATACATACCTAGGTATAAGTTATAACCCGTCCGGCGCCTCTCTGGCGCCTCACTTGCCACTTTTCACCGGAATGCGAACTGGCGATGTCTCCGCCTGTTTCCCAGTCTCTCCGCTAGGGTTGGCGTACGTAATGTGAAATAACTAAGTTCGGAACCTTAGTTACGGACTGAATTGCGTCCGAAACTGAGATTACAGCATTTTTTTGGGGCCCACTTAATTTTTTTTGGGCCAATCCCAGATATCTTCTGGGCCCTGCGGTGGCCAGTGAGTCTGACGCAACCTTTTCATTGTGCTTCATTATGATATCATCAATGATCATGATAATGATGGCCTGGGCTTTGCCCATGCCTCAACAACATAGGTGTCAATTGTTCACGATAGCTTGTAGAATGTGTATTCTTTTGATATGGTGGGACGGGATCGGGCAACTCACCCAGATGGCGGTGTTGACACCCGCGATTGGCTCCTGGAGCCGGGCCATCGCACATGAGGAGTAAACAATTCATTACACAAATGGCTCAGAATAGAAATACCAACGATCGCCTTCATGAAAAAGGGCTACATCGCACTTATCGCAACGGTCATTCAAATGAGATCGCGACTATGTCCTAATTTCCGTCAATCAAACGCCCAAGACCGAATTTCCATTGTTTTGAGCTCGATGACTGAGAGGCGTAGGGTAGGTACGCGAGTGACGCGACTCGCGATATGTTGAGTGCAGATAGTCTGTCCAATAGGAAGCCAGAGATGCCCCAATAAGTGGGTCACAGAGTTATGGACAGTGTCAGAATCAAGTCACAAACGTTTGAGGTGAATTACAGCATGTTGTACGACCGTAACGTTCCTGACGGTAATTTGCACAACCCTACGTCCGCTGTCTCTGCCCCACTCCGCTGTACCTTAGGCAGGTACCTACCTCCTAACATGCATCGTCGCATCCGGGATCCCACGCGAGGGGAGCACATGGCTCCTTCCTTCCTCTGCAGGCAACAGGCACAACGCCCCGCTTGAGCAGATGGCGGCACTGGGCAGAGGAGGACCCTGGATAAAATTGGGCTCATCCTCCTCTTTGTCCCTCTATGTGCCTCCTCAGGAGTCTTGTAAGTCCTAAGACAAGGGTACATACACCCCTCCATAAAAATAACGCAAACCGCTTTTGGGCCACCACGCGTAGGAGGCATGTAGGTATAGGTATAATCTTCACTTACACACAACACAGTAAGGCCAATTTAGCATCTCAATTTGGCATCCTAGAGATGCGAAATTGGGTAGAGTCAATACAGAGTTGAGTTCTAACTTTTGACGATTCAATTAATCTAATAGACCAGTACTTAATGTACCAGCCGTTGGTCCATTACCGCCCAATGAAGACGGCGAGGCACGCTGTCAATAAGTTCAAGCTCATTGGCAGGTAGGTAGGTATGTAACTCCATCTCAAATGCACCTCACACATCTTTCGCAGCCTCCTGAAGATGATCCAACGTGGCCTTGCACTTTGTCATATGTGCCATAGGTATTCGGACCATTTCCAGACTCGCTCTTTCAAGCATAAAAGCAGAGACTATAGAATTCAGGTCAGGGTTATATGGCAGTATTTCGTCCATTGAGGACCGAATCATCGTAGGTATAACTTATAAGTTAAGGAGACCATGTCGACGTCCTAGACGCCAAGCCCACATCTGGGCCTGTCCATGAAACGGGGCGAACCCACGTTTGCGGCACGTCACGAATCATCACGATACTTGAGCGCTAGTTGGGGCCTTTTTCTTAAACACGCTCTCCAGACTTCTCTTTCAAATGGGCGTTGCGCGGCTCTGCGAATCATGATGCCATTTGCTTTGAGATGCCGTCCAAGCGCGCATATTTCTTGGACCTCTCCGGGAGTGGTGAAAGGCTCTTGACTTGTCTTAGGTCTATGTCTCCCTCGCCCCTGCTCATGAGGTGAGATGCTCCGCGCTTGATGAACGAACCGTCCAAGGTCTTTTGATCCCATGTACGAAGCACAAGGCTCGGAAAAAAATATGTCGTCAATCGTGATCTGTGTGGCTGATTTCCTATTGTAAAGGCTGACTAGACGCGATTACTAGTGCGAGGCGTTGACCGCTTTCCGAACGACTTCAAAGGGCGTTGTGGCATCGCCATGGCTGCTCAAAGGTACCTAAGGTAGGCCAGGTAGGTACAGTTCAGAACGAGGAAGCAACTGCAGATGCGGCCAATTTTCTCAAAAGCTGTAGAATAGGTAGACGCTGCCTTCACGTGCAATTGCCGTACAATTACCGCGGCGCTTCGCCTCGCTTGCATGGGATTGCCCAACCTCGGGATCTGATGTCGACGATGAAGGTTACCACCGTGACGCCACGATCGAGATGCTCAATTTGACACGTCGACACCAGTTGTCGGCTATCATAAATCATGTATCTGAGAGCCATATTCGGAAAGAAAAATTACATTGAAATCTACATACATAATTGGGTGCATTGCATACCTCCTACATACCTATGACACATGTGCAACTTCAACGCATGAGTCTGCAAACCGAAACTCCAACATCACATAAACAGTGCAACAGAACAGTCCAAACAATTGCCCGACACCAAAAAAAGCCTTCCATCCCTGTCTCAAGCCCATAGGTATGGCCGTCTTGTCCGAATAAGCCTACCTCCAGTCCATTTACATACATACCTCAGTCTCCTCCTCCACCACCACCATCTCCTCCTCCGCCGCCTCCATCTCCACACCCACCACCATCACCACCGCCGCCCCATCCGCTTCCTCCCCCGCCGCCCCCGGCGTCATATCCCCCGCGGCGGCCCCAACGGCTCCGTCGCGGTCTCTGGCGCACAAAGTTTACGACCGCGGGACGAGGAGCATAGTTCTCTTGGGTTTGTCGCGCGGGGTATTGGCGTCGCTCGCCGAAGCACAGCGTGGGGAAACACATCGGGAGTGTTGTGCTGTGCTGTGTCGTGTCGTGTTGTGTCTTGCGATTCAGTTTGCGTGTTTCTTCACAGGTATGCGACTTGTTGAGAAGAGAGGCTATTGTTTCTCCTTGCTGATTGCTAGTCTTTTGTTTTTCCTGCTCCCCCTTTTTGAGGACCGAGGTAGGTAGACTCTTCTGTCTTTGAAGTGTGAAAAAGAAAGTTTGAGACAGGATGACGGGCTGGATGATTTTGTAAATTGTCTGAAGACTGAGTCTCTTGGTTTGTGTGCCTCCCGAGTCCTCTGTCTTCTTGTGCGTACAGGAAAGCACTTTGAGTACCTGTTCTGAGCATGCCGTCACTCACGTAGGTATATACCTGCTGTATGCCTCACCTCGTGGCTTGGTACTGGGGACCATTATGCTCAAGAGTCAGTTCGGTGAGGCTGAATGGCGCTCTCACGAGTCACGAAGGATATCTATTTCTGGGGTTGTACGGTTGTACCGCATCGTGTTTGCATGGAGCATCTGGTGGCGCTGGGTGGCGCGAATGTCAAGTGACGCGCACCACTAAGACGAGGCTGACAGCCTACAACCCAGTGTATCTACCATGTGTGCGCTTTCGAATCCCTTCATTTGTCCATGATTGGTTGTGGTCGTCTCAGCTGGTTCCCTGGAAGCTGGGGGTTCGGACGAAGAAGAAAAGTGTCGCAGCAACGCCAGCTGAGTTTGGGCATCAAGGTACCTTACTAGCTGGTATGTGAAGTGGTCTTGGTTGGATCAAATGCATTATAATTTATCATACGTGGCTAGGGAATGAACTAAATTGATGAAGCGCGGCGCGACTGTTGTGCACATTGTTGAAGAAGTGGCTATGATGCGCAGCTGCAACGGTCTACCTAGATGACAGCAAATATAAAAGAAGAACAAATATCTATACGGATTCAACCAGGGGTGTTCATCGAGACCGCTTGCTGTTCAAAAGCCGAAGCTGAAGACACGTACATGGATGGCCATGTCAGCATTCCTGCCAGACCCAACCGCACATGCCATGCTCTTCAACTTGCCGGCCGGCTTTTGAGCAGAAACGTCCTCATGTACTCTCCTATCCATCCAATCCTCCCATATCGCCCAATCTCGGGGCTTCGTGCTCTAAGAAGCACACCACAAAAGCAATGCATGCAGACCGCCCCCTACCTCGAACCATGAACCTCGACATGGAGTTTGAACCTCAGCGCCACACATCAGACAAAGTACCGCTGCTACCGCACCCAACCGACGAAGTAGCCCTCAGATTCTCCCCTCGAAGCCAAACGATACTCCCACTCAAAGTCTTCTTCACGTACTTGTACTCAAATCCTACCCCCGCAGGAAGCTGCACCCGTCCAGACCACACAGGGTTCTCGGCCGTATATCCCGCCGCGCTCAGCAGAATGCCATTACTAGGAGACCAGTTCCTAAGCTCGTCGCGCGAGCCAGTAAGGTAGATGCTCTCCCCATATAGCGTCCGGACCTTGACATTGAAAATCATGGTTGAGCCGCACGACGGTGGTGATGGTGCCGCAGGAGAGCAATTCCTCGGCACCGCATGAGAAGACGAATCGCCCCAAGAGGGACCAGCAACACCAGATCGGCGCGTCGTCGTGCTTAGAAACGAGGCATACGACCAGGTCAAATCAGCAGCTGAGCGCGGAACGCCCGACTCTTTATCGAATTGTTCAGCGAGGGCCCCCTCGCGGGGCGTATATCGCTGCACGATGGCGAGAAAGCCGTCCGCATACGTGGAAACGGCTGCGATGATGGTCGAAAACGGTTCGGACTCTTTCGCGTACGTGCCTATGGCGACCGAAGGGACGAGATCACGGAAAAAGCCAAGCGAGACGTCGTCGATGGAGAGAGAGCCGATCCTGTTCCACTGATACACCGCATCGTATAGTTGTTCCGCTGCGGCAAGCGTCGTCAAGTACCACGGGTTCCCATTCTGATAGATATCTTCAGCGTAGCGACCCACGGCGGCCGCTTTACCGGCCCCTCTGCCAGCATTGACACCATATATAGCGCGGAAGGAGTCCACGACGGCTTTGTGGTTGGCGAGAGCGCGCGAGGAGCACGGCTGGAAGGTGGCGTCTGCGCACACTGCCGCGGGATCAAACGTGTGGATGGACGCAATGAGAGAGTTGGCATCCTTGCCAGTGCGGCGTAGGTCATTGTTGGTGTTCAAGTTGGACTCGATGTAGCCGTTGGATGACCAGAAACTCTGCGCCAAGCAGAGAACTTGTGAGGCCGTGCTGTCGCAATAAGGACATTCCTCCCCAAGATCCTTGGCGAGGGTTGCGCCCTGGACAAGTGCGCGATGCGTGGCCGCAACGGTGAAGAAGGATAGTCCGTGGACTTCTTCCCAGAGATCGAAACCGGTGCTGTTCCAGTATGCGACTGCGTAGGCGAGATCCTTGGCAATTACTGGCCAAACGGTGCGGGTGGCCTCGACGATGCCGCCGTTGGAGAGAAGCCATCTCGCGTAGATGGCCAGAGTTGTGGCCCTCAGGGGCGGTCCGTCGCGCTGAGGACGGCCCCAGGGTTCGGTGAAGGCAGTGAGGTTGACGTGAAATTTGGGCTCACCGAGTCCGCCAGTGTCGGGGCCGCCAGACGGGTTGGACACAGTCTGGAGCTTTGCTTGGCTGGAAACGTATTGCTGGATGGTGGGACGGAGGGAGTCCTTTCCGGCGATTAAGTCCTCCACGAGAACTTTGAGGGTCAAGGCAGCGTCGCGGGTCCAGGAGAAGAAGTCTGCATTTGCCACTGTAAGCCCTCGGTGAGATACATATGCATACACACATGTGTATAACTATGTATGTGCAGAAACGAAGGAGAGAAACAAAAGCACACTCTGAACGTTCAACAGTATGTAAGATCAACTTCCCCAAGACAAGTTAGACAACTCACAATCAGGATCCTGCTTGCTAGGACTTGCAATGACAACACCAGACGCAGCTCCGCCGGCCTTGGATCCCTCAGACCCGATATTGGCCAACACGCCTTGCAAGGATATGCCGCTTTGCTGCGCAATGAATTCATTGAAGTCGCCGCTGCCGTCGCCTCCATCACGAACGAGAGAGGCTGGTAACGCAGCTGAAGAGGTCCTGAGCCAATGAACGCCGGCGGCGGCCAAGGTGGCAGTCAGATATCTCATCATCATGCTGCTGCTGCTGCGCAAGGGTGACCAGCGGGAACTACCTTCGGCGCGGATGGAGTGACCAGGCTCACTGTATAAGAGCTAGGAGGATCCTGGAGTGTCTTTTATGTCGAAAAGGTAGCGAGCGAGAGGGGACGGGATGTATGAAGTGCGATGTTGGTGCGCCACAGTGCATAACACGAAACACACGGTACGCACCAGCTTGCTTCCCCCAATGCTAGGTTCCCCGCGTCATCCCGCGCCACTCCCGATGAAGAAGGTGTCAACTCTCCCTTCTACACAATTTTCTTGACAAAAGTGCACGGACCAAGTCCGCCCGCTTTTGTCATGATTTGGCTGTAAAACCTACTGTAACCCTAACAGTAGCCCACCACCGACCGAAAAACTCGAAAATGTCGCACTCAACA
>SRQG01000339.1:0-30793 GCA_018360325.1 Claviceps aff. humidiphila group G2b | reverse complement strand
GAGTCTCCCGCATAGGTTCGAATACTAGACAGGAGTGCGTCCCATTCTCACCTTGCAGGTCGAATGTATCAAGGGGTACCCGAATATATTTGAGACCCTCATGTGACGGGTTAGCATTTGCAATCAGTTTCAGAAACCCTATCTCATCAGAAGCATCGATATCCAGAGCTGCGATCTTGATGCTGACGTAGCGCGGTAGCTTTGACTTGGACCATATTTTGCTATTTGAACGTTAAAACAAAGCCGTTGTGGTGGACAGTTGGAGTGTAACTTGTTCTCACCATTCCAAGTTTTCCGCCAACCAGACCGTAGATCCACGTCCATACCCAAGTTTGGCAATCGTCTTGAATCTGCCGTCGAGGATCTGACCGGGCCTGGTCGGATGAAAAGATTTCAAGCGTTCCGTCCAACGCGCTTCTTCGACGGGCTCGGGGAAAACACGCGCCGTTTCGCTGCGCGAGTCTTGAAAAAAAAGTCGCATCCAGTCGTATAGCATTTTAAGAGCGTTTCTTACTCGTGGAGTTCGCAACTGGGCGTTGATACAAACTTGCTCAAGGCGTGAGATAGATAGAAGATTTACGGAGGTTATGATTGAACAGAAGGGGCGAGCGTACGGTCAAGGTGGTGTAGAAATCGGGGCTGACTTCCGGGATCAGCTGCTCGGTTGTCTCGGCGGTTTACTTCTCCTCACCATCGAAAGCACTCACCATCGCGCGCACGAACCACCAAAGGCCGAGATCGCGGCGACCGATTCCGAAACAGCGAAGGTGGATCCACAAGGAGACTCATTGGCTGCAGCGTTCTCAGCGGCAATGGCACGCTCTTAGCGTATATGACTTTATAATTATATTACATGCACGCTCTTAGAATATTGATGACTTTATATTATACGTGTAGGTCACCCTCTCCGCCCCCTCTCCGCCCTCACTGCCATCCAAGGGGGTGTTGACCGAACCTCTGCCTTATCCTCGTATGATTCGGCGCTGGTACGAAGTCCGCCGGCTCCAATTGAACGTGTTGTTGCTGCTGCGTCGTCGGCGGAGGTTGAGGGTGTTGTTGCCAGAAACGAAGAGATTGCTGCTCTTGTGCATGCTGTAACTCACGGGCCGCCCTCTCCGCTCGTTCGGCCGACTCTACTTGTGACTGATGCAGCACGCCGGTAAGCTGTTGAATGCGTTGCTCAGCAAGGAGGAGTTTCTCCGCCTGCTGGCGTGCGTACTTCTCCTTCTGAGCGGCCTCAAGTTTGGCGTCTGTCAGATTGCCACAGCGTGTATCTCCTTTGTAACACCACTTGCCGCAGAGCACGTTAGCCCTCCGGCAAGAGCAGTTATTCGTGTTGCACGCAGTCTGGCTCTTGCAGCCGCAAGATACACGGTCTCGAGCGAGCGCTCGCACCGCAGCTTGTGAAGGACCAGGAATGGGACCTTGATCAGAAGGCCGGCCGAGCGGCCGAGCGGCTTCCACGTTGTTGCGATCGGTGAGTTCGCTTCTGGTGCTGCCACGCGCCGTGCTAGACGCCTTCGCGTTCGGTCGACGCGTCGCTGGCTTAAATACCTTTCGATGGACTGCTGGCTCACGTAGTCGTAGCTCCGGAGAATTTATGAAGTGCTGACGGTTGACGAACCAATGCACGTCGAAGTCCGTGGTCTTAAGCACGTTGGCGGTGATGGCGGTAACAACGTTGTAGTTGTGGAGTCACGTGTGCATCGCCGGTATCGGCCTTTGGTGGTCCGTGCGCGCGATGGTGAGTGCTTTCGATGGTGAGGAGAAGTAAACTGCAGTATGCTCCAGGCGTAGGATCATGATGTGGTGATTCCGTTCAACACGCGGCACAAGGGATGCCATCCATGATCCAGCACGCGACACCCCTTGTTTCTCGGCTGAGAGTTCCAAGCGCGTAACGCTCTTCTGGGCTATGTATAGGTAGGTACATGATTCTGAGGTAGGGAGTACGGAGGTATGTATGTACATACAGTAACATACCTAGGTACCTACCTCTCCATGGTGTAGAGAGTCGAGACTTATCGGCTAGCAGCCGCACCCAAAGTTTTGAGCCACGGACTCAGTATCGCATGATAGAACCAGTCGAGTCGAGTGATCCGATAAGGTCCTTGGCAAGCTTGAAGCTACAGTACCTGAAGTACTCTACAAGGTACATATGTACCTGCAGGCTGCGGTCCACTTTGCTTTTCTGAATTCTCCCGAGTCCCGAGTCCCGTCAAGTCTCTTACCTTACTCCGTAGGTAGCCAGTCGCCAGCAGCCGAGCGAGGCTGGCGTATGTAGAGGGCGACTCAACACGAGAGACCAGAGAGCCGCAGCAGCCTCAACGAGGCGGATTGGTGGCACGAGATCACCACGGCACTACGGAGTACCTATGGCACCGTGAGGGGTTGGGAGTCGGGACAGGAGGCCAGGCAGTTTCAGAAAGCAGTACGGAGCAAAGTGCTACATAGACGTGGTCGGAGAGCACTTTCGATGACTGCTTGATCTACTGCACGATGCTGCATGTGGTCTCGCCCCTCGGTCGTCGACATGGCGGCCGTTCGACTGCATACCTACTGCAGTGAGCAGACGAATGACGACGAAGGCCTCTACGAAGGCCTTGGCGTCTCGCACTACCGGTTTATGATCAACGCCACACAGAGTCGCAACTCACAAGGAGGAGAAGATGGGAAAGGGAATGGGCTAGCAGTAGGTACCTAGCACTCAGGAGGACTTCAGGAGAGGAGAGCTCTCAGAGGAGGGACATTGGAAGCAATGGGCCAATGGCTGACGGACCCTGGTGCGACCGATGACGGAAGAGAGCCAACGGCGCACGGTGCAGATCTGATTACGTATCACCCACCAAGCCGCCCCCAGGCCGCCTGGATAAGCGCTGGAGGAGTGCCCAGAGCGCCCAAGCTCCCCTGTAGAGCGAGGCCTGCCTAACCCGACTCGGGCAGCTGGTTGACCGGCACCGGCACCGGCACCGGCTGCTCGGCCATGAACGATCCCACAGTGTTCTGCAGTGTCTGCACGGTGTCCCTGGTCCTTGTCAGCGTAGAGCGAGCCGACTCGGGATGGTGTGTCGATGGGACAGGCAGCTATCCCCCTTTTTCCCCCTCCTCCGTACACTTCAGGGCCCCGGCATGTGTCTTGTGGTGTGGCAGTCGTGCATACGCGTCGTCACACCCGTGCGGACATGGCAGTTCTTCATGGTCCCTTGCTTGTGTGAGTGCGGTTGCAGGGCCTCCTACTTTCAGCCTGCAACTCGCACTGGCTCGAGCGACCGATAGCAGCCACTGCTCGTTGGCCTGCTGGCCACTCACAGGGCGCTCAGCACGCCGTAGTGGGGCTCTATCATCTCCTGCGCCCAAAAGCCCAAGAGCCCACCAAACTTACCCCACCAGAACCCACCAGAACCCACCACATCCAGACCCGTCGCCGTTGACCCCTGCTCCTTTTTTCTGGCTCCTCGATAATCGACAATCATTTCCTACTGTGGCTATCTATCTCTGATCCCGCCCATCGCAAGTCAAAGACGAACCCTCCGCTCGCTGCAGTACTCCGTACGTTGAGTCTCCTCTCATATGACTCGGTTTCCTACGCACTTATCAACCCCTTTCTCTTTCCATATCTTCTCACCTTGGACTCTGGAGGAATTCTGTCGATTCGTCTCCTCCGTAATCGTTGAGGGGGTCTTATGCACGCACTTTGCTATACGCACCACACGACCAGTCAATCGATCAAGAGACGTTGCGGCCATGCGGCGATAGATTATTGCTCGCGATTGCTCCAAGACAGCCTCCCAAAGCCCGCCTTGCCCGCCCCCAACATGTCGACTCGACTGACGAGGACCCCCTCTTGTACGGCGTCACGATGGATTCCTCACACAGACCACAACTGCAGCAATCCCAGGCTCCGCAAGAGCCTCTGACGCTTCATGCTCCTCTTCCGCAGTCGGTGTCCATGCCGCTTCGCACCGCCAACAGTACGCCGATATCGTCACCAGGCTTATTCAGCCCGACTGCCTCACGACAGAGCCTCACGTATCCGCATACGTCACTTTCCGAATGCAATACCCCGGCGCCAATGGGCAAACGCCCGTGGCTTCACCCTCTACAGACGCACCGGGTCAGAGAGTAAGTTAAACGTCGCCATGTCATGCTCTCCAGGGCGCTGTCCAGGATTATCAGAGGTAGCAACGCGATGCTGACATGAACCACCGGAAGGACTCATAAAGCGTTGATCGACTTGGACAGTATTAACGGACGCAAAACGATCAACCAGTATGAAGTCATTGAAGAAATTGGCCGTGGCATGCATGGCAAGGTGAAACTTGCTCGAAGCCTTGAAACTGGCGAAAACGTGGCCATCAAGATCATTCCTCGGTTCTCCAAGAAACGACGTTTAGGTAAACTCACCGCGCTCTCCCCGCAAGATAAGACCAAGAAGGAAATTGCGATCCTGAAAAAAATCCGCCATGCCAACGTTGTGGCGCTTCTTGAAGTCATTGATGACCCCGAGTTGAAGAAGATCTACATGGTTCTTGAGCATGTTGAGCTCGGTGAGATTGTCTGGAGGAAAAAGGGCCTTCCCCACATTTGCCAGTATGAGCGAAAATTGGTCGAACGAGAAGTGGCTGGTGGCGAAGCGCCCACGGCCGAGGAGATACAGTACAACGAACTACTCGAACGCAGACATGCCATCAAAGAGATCAAACGGGCTAAAATGGCGCAGAATTTCGCTGGACCATCGGACTTCTGGAGCGTTGAACATGGGGCCGCCGACGACCGGAGCAGCAGCGCTGGTCCTTGGTCGCGCATATCCTCACAAGACAACTTTGCCATGATGGACCGCTCGTCCTCGCCCTCCGGCTCTCGACAGTCATCTGCCGCGCCCTCCCGCTCACTTTCTTTCGCCTCCAGCAACCTGTTACCTTCCAAGATGTCCGAGGATGCACTGTGGGTTGACGATATGGAGACACCTGGGCCCCTTGATTCGAATACACCCTACGACAACACTCTGTTCGGTGCGAGCGCCGAGGAAGGTTCACGGGGCCCCACCTTTCGTCAACGATCGTCCAGCATGGCCGATTCCATCATCTCGCACATGTCGTCTGTTGATTACAACCCGTTCGCACATGATCCTTTCGCGGAAGATTACTCTTTTGTCCCATGTTTCACTTTCGAACAAGCGCGGTCGACATTCCGAGACACGGTATTGGGGCTGGAATACTTGCACTACCAGGGCGTAGTCCATCGGGACATCAAGCCCGCCAATTTGCTATGGACCAAAGACCATCGCGTCAAAATTTCCGACTTTGGTGTTTCCTACTTTGGTCGACCCATCCGCGATGGCGAGGCTGACGATACGGTGTCTGAGTCCGAGGCCAAGGATTTTGACGATGATCTCGAACTAGCCAAGACGGTGGGCACACCGGCCTTCTTCGCCCCTGAGCTATGCCACACCGACTTGGATAGTGGACTACAGCCCAAGGTGTCGGAGCAGATTGATGTGTGGTCGCTCGGTGTCACCCTGTATTGTCTCATATATGCGCGCATACCTTTTCTCGCCGAAGACGAGTTTCAAATGTTTCGTAAGATTGCGACTGACGAAGTGCACATTCCTCGTCGCCGCCTCAAGCCTGTTGACCCCTCAACGTCACCCGCAGAGCACTCACTGTACAAGCGACACAATGCACACCCGTATCGCGATGATAACGATCTTGAATATGAGGATGTCGACAATTTGCTTTATGATCTTCTCAGACAAATGTTGACCAAGAATCCTGAAAAGCGCATTCGTCTCAGGGATATCAAGCGCCACCCCTGGGTGGTTCAAGGAATTCCCGATGTCGTGGCTTGGCTCGAAGAATCTGATCCCGCAGGGCCGTCTCAGGGCAGAAAAATCCAGGTGGATGAGAAAGAAGTGTCATATGCTGTCATTCCCCTCACCCTCCTGGAGCGTGCCCGGTCGGTTGTGAAGAAAGCTGTTGAAAAGGTGATGCATCCTCTAGGCGAACGCAGCGGTAGCAAGCCCAGGACGAGGAAAAGAGCTACGAGCAGTGCAGTAAGCTCCAGTAAGTTGAGCTCGGCTGGCGAGGGCTTTTTCAGACATACTGGAGCACCATCACAGCATGTCAGTTTTGAGCGTCGCCCCAGTATCCGCGGCGAGGACTACTTTGCTCCGAGCTCCACGAGAGCCGTAGGGTCCGGGGATGCTGGCCAGTTGCAGACGAGAACCACTTCTACGGCTACAACAGTTCAGGGCGACGATGCGTCGGTGCATGATCACGGGACCCGGGATCAGGGCGGTCTGCATGGAAGCAACGACCTGTCAGCTGGCACAAGCTCCTCTCGTCGCTTCCAACGGCACGTTTTTCAGAATCGGATGATGCCTCCGTCACTTGAGCTATCACATGCGCATCCCGAAACACAGTCGACCCCTGTCACACCAAATGCAGGAACCCGCCCCTTTCCAAGCCGACAAGCACATGTCCGATGGACTGGTCCGTCCGAGTCTCAAAGCGAAAGCGACTTTTCGTCGTATTCGATTGACCGAGGAATGTTCATGAGCCCTGACAGTCGTCATCGTTGCTCATCATGTGTTTCTGTTTCATCAACCGCCGCTCCTGGCACTATGCGTGAATACCATCGGCATCCGGGACTGATGCGGTCCGTGGATTTGGGAAGGGGAGAGCGCCGGTACAATACCTCTTCCCCGTTGTCCTCTTCTCCACAGGCCAGTTCGGCTGCCCTCCAGCGCGAAGACGCGCGTCACGCTCTGATAGTTGAGGATTCCGAATTAACATTAACGTTAGCCCCCGACACGAACAGCATTACAGAAGCCGTGGGGGAGCTATCCATGCAAAGCACATCATCACAACCGGCCTTCCAGGCCTGCACCCTATCATCGTCTGGACGCGAGATGCGGAACTGGTCCAACCACGCTGCTCCTTCTGGAGATAAGGCCGGCATGAATCATAAGTCCTCCAGCCTGGAGTCCATGCACGACTTGGGTACACCACCTTCAACATGTCCCAGTGAGACAGCCACGCCATGTAATGTGCACTCCGCCAAGTCCCGATCAGAAACCTTACACGATGTTCATTGCGACTCTTCGCTGCCTGAACCGCTGAGCAGGGATTGCGCCGGCACGGAAGCGGAACACCTGCGCACGCGGAGACCGGTCTCCCGCCAGGAAGGATCCTCGGAGGCTGACACACCGCCTGCTATGGCCAAGGAGGCGACTCCTGCCATGGAGAGTGACTCTACACTACCGCTGTGCAGTGCCCCCTCTGAAGATGAGACGGACTCGTCTGCCCCTCACGCCGACTCGGACTGTGACAATGAAGAGGGCTTATTTCTTGTGACGAAATCCACGAGACATGTGCCTTCTCTTGCTGCCGCGGGACCGAGACAGTTTGAGAATCGGAGGCGCGATACGGGGACTAGTAGTGCGAGCAATGAGACTGCGAAAAGGGTTTCTGTGTCTGGGAGGGATTGATCTATCGATGTTCTGGATCAATCGCGCGAAATACGCCATTTTGAGTCGTCAATACGGGATTTCCGATTTCTCTCAGAAGTCCCGTTCCTTTATCGGGGACCTGACGTCTGCGGCTGTTTCTAGTTGGCCGAGGATACAGTCGCTGACGAGCACTTGACAGTCTGCAGCCGCCGGGACCTGTACTCAGACATCACGGGCTACACGATGGCCAACAAGCAAGTACACGGCTTCAGCTTCAGCTCCAGCTTCAGCGGAATTCGGTCCTTTCGACTAGATTCTGGGTGGGGGTGTTCTACCTGATTGTTGCGGTGCCCGTGCCTTCCTTTTCATTTTCGGTTGCGCTTTGCGCTCAACATGTTCATGTTTGGACTTGTTGGACGCATGCAATATGACGAATGACGCGCGATCCGTCTTCTCAGTCACGATTGGTGTTCTTGCTTTGAGGGCATTGACACGATTGATGTCTCCCTCACTTGCACTAGACGTCGAGACGGATTCTAAGGTGCCGTCTGGCCGCCTATGAGTTGATGCCCTCCACGCTCCCACACAAGGAGCAACCACGCTGCGGCCGACATTTCACTCGCATGGGCTCTATTACCTACCTAGTGCTGGGATGCCTTCCCACGCCATTTACGACACCGCCATGTGCTCATCATACACCTAACATATACTTACCATGCATATATCATACGCTCACGTCCACTTATCATACATACGCTTACAATCCAAGCCATACATGTCGGTAGAGATGCCAAAAGGCACTTTGTACATTTTCTTGTGTTACCTCGCATTTCTGGATCTACTTCCCTGGCTCTGCCTGCATATTGTCTGCAACATGCTGTCATGTATTCTCTAGCATTCGGTTATGTTCTAGCTCTCACCATTTCCTATACAGCCCTCTCCTTTCCGGCATAAATCTATGCACCGGCATGACGCATTAATGATGTTGGCGGATCGGCCCCATTGTGGTGGAACATACACAGTCATAGTACATGTTTTGAAGTCTTATATTCTTTGGGTGGGACGTCGGAAATAGCTCGAATAGTATTCTTTTCCTGGGAGGCTCGTGGGGAGACACGACAATGTGCCGTGCATTCTCTCTCCAACACATTTATTGGGTTACTTACAAATGCAAGCATTTTCTTTCTCGGGTGGCTCAATCTGATTTTGCATTCTTTCTTCTATCCTCTTCTCTAGCATGTGTCTCTTTCTCTATGATATGTCCTCTTCTCTATCTTGTGTGTTCTCTTTCCTCCTGTGTCTCCTTCTTCTTGAACGATGCATGGTAATTCGTCAGGGTGGGATTTGCATACTTTAGAAAGATACCCCGTTTCGATGCCCAGCGCAAGAAACCCCGGTAATGGGCTAATTGGGTGAATTTTTTTGGTACTTTCGGCGCGAGTCTTGTCTAGTGACGGCGCGAAAAGAAGATGTTCAGCTTTTCAGGGCCGGCCGTGGGAAGGATAAGTGAGTATGGGTTTGTAGGGTCTTAGGTTGAAGGGATGGGAACTTGAAAGTATAAGGAAAGGTTCTTATTATCGAAATGGTTGGTGGTGGTAGAGTGGATTGTGTATGGGCATGTAATAGCGCTTCAACTGTCGACGCCAACGTCAAACTAAATCACGCCAGATTAGATGGCAGAATCAGATCACGATTGGAAAATGGGAAATGCTGTCCCGAGCATGTCGTGTGCTTGAAGTTCGAACTTGTCCCTTCCTCAGTGAATTCATGTGATAGAAGTGTAAGAGACTATCAGGTACCTGTCCACATACCCAATCCAAGGCAATCGAAAGTGGCAGCGGGACCCCCCTCTCCAGTCTGAGGGTTCAATATCTCTATCAGAACGTACACCCTTACCGTCAAAAGCGACGGCCCCTACCGAGTTTCTACAAGGAGACTATCAAAGCCGACCTTTTTGCAAGCTGACGTTGATAAAACCAAAGTTCAGAACACCTTGCCTATTCCACAGAAGAAGACCTACGAGTTATGATAATAACATCAGCATAGAAGAAGATGGTCTGCCTTTAGCTATGCAGCAGGCTTCGTTTGGGACAGTCTGGAGCCAAGGCCCTGGACTCGAGTGTTGTGATGAACTCTTTCTGCCACAACATGAGCGAAACCCGCCGGCCATATTGTCAAGTTTGAGCACGGCACCTTTTCCTCTGGTATCTCTTGGGCACGCTCATAGGCGCATGTAGACATTGCGGTACATGCTGGCATGAATGATAGCGTAGGTAAAGCCATACTGCTTGAGCTCAAGATCATCTTTGTCTGCAATGACCATGAGCATGCGGAAAGATCGACTTCCTGGTCTTGCTGCACAGGTGTCTTGTGAGGAGATGAATATTTGCTCATCTCCATGCACAGATGGACAACCAGGTGTGGTTTCACCTGATAAACGGACGAGCTTGTTCAACTATGTAGGCGTACACTGTCATACGGCCCAAGATGTGCTAATCGGTTCATTGGTGAATGGACGAGAGACCCCTGTCCCTCCATGATTGCATTTGATGATGGCTTGGTATGTGCGTACATTCTGCTTTCTTGAACGGCTCGTCCATTGGTATCGTAGATGTGCACCGCTTGTGAAGGTATGAAGCCACATTTCCAGGAGATATTAAGAATCAATCCCATTGCGCGTGCTCTTCCTTGTTCACATCCCCTGAAGGTTCAGCTCTCCCATTCTGAGAATGCCTACTCTTGCGCTTCTGGCTCACCAGCAAAACGTTTTGATTCCTTGTCAATCGGCACCTTGACTTTCCGCTCGACAGTGGTAATCGCATGGTTGAGTCGATGACTTGAACAAGTCGTGATTCATTTTGTGGTCCTATGTTGAGACTGACTTGCCCTCCTCTCGCAGTAAGGTCTGAAACGAAGTATCATTTTTACTTCTGAGTTCAATGAGGCTCTGGGTGCTTTTCTTTGGTTTCCACCATCTAGGAGCTAGCTCTTTATGAATGTAGTAGCAACCCTTGATACCATGACGTTCACCACATGCTCAGCCTTGGGCATCTTTCGCCAGCATTCGCGGGCTCACGACCTCTTTGCCTTTTGTTCGATGAAGCTTGACGGCTCGAATTCGGCGGTGCATTTCTCCGCTTATTCTTTTTTGCAGGTGGCGCGTTGTCCGTAGCGGAAGAGGCATTCCTCTTATTACCACGGCTGGCAGCACCATCATCAGCTGTAGAGGAAGCGCCAGCCCTGGGTTTCCCTGAATCAAGATGACATTGCACTTTCATGTGTTCTCGGAAACGTCTCGCCATCTCCTTTCTCGACATGAGAGGCTCAAATCTTCCTGTTTCTAGAAAGGTTGCAGCCCACGTTGGGGCCACATTTGCCACTGCGGACGCAAAGTCCTTCATAAGTGCGTGGATTTGCAAAACCTCAGGGACGCCATATAGTTTCGCTAGTGAGGCGGCTTCGTTGTATTCAGCCAGCCATGCGTTCCAGTGTTGCGGGCTTTGCATCGGCTCGAGAGCCTCGTAGTATCGTTCGCGTGCTTGTTTCTTTTCGGAACGATCGTTTACCCATAGTGCGTCTTTGAGGCGGGGGATTCACTCAATAAATGACTTTTCCGGGTCAAAGTACGCCGTTTGTAGACTCATTTCTACTGTTGAACAGATCAGGTCGAACAGGTGTTCCTTGCTTCTTTGCTGTTTTGCATATTCGTCATACCTACTGAAGCATTAGTCTATTACAAAGAATTGAGCGATACTCTCTGTCTCTGTCTTCTTTCCAGGCTGTGTCGCCCTGAGTCGAAAATGCTGGAGTCTTTGGCTCTTCCAGAAAAGGGACTTGGGTGGTCTGATTTGATGTTGTCCCAGATATTGTAGGCTACAGCGCAAGATTGGATTTGATGGAGCCAAGCCCTCCACTGCTCGTGGCTGCCCAGGCTGCCCAGGATGATAGGTGCGTCGGGCTGAGGTTGTGCGTCCATTTTGTTCCAGAGAGTTCAACGTCAAGTGATGCACTTGAGACTTGAGTCTTGAGTCTTGAGTCTTATAGTCTTGACTCTTGATTGTACGGAGTAGGATTTGTCATACATACCTTGTACCTACATACTCATGTACATATGATGTACCTATGTACATACATAACTTCATTGCAAAAGCACAGCTGCGATTAGGGATACTCACCTGACGGAACCTAGGTACCTTGTACAATGTATGTACATATCCGCCCTCATTCGCCCCGCCAATCCCCAGGTGACAGGTCCCAGACGGTCCGTCGAACACAGCCCTGGGCAACGTGTTGCAACTTGCAGCAACTTGGTCCAAACAACGGCATAACATACCGTACTCATATCCCCGTTCCGTCCGTCCGCCATCTACCGCCTCTGGTGGCTTGTTTCTGTAGTCTCGTTCCCTGGCAATACGCTCTTCAGTCCTCGATGCGACAGATGCATCCACTGGCTTCTCGTCATCTCCCAATATGAGCGCCCCGGCGCACGATGCTGCCGATCGTCGTGTCGTTGGCTCGACTCGGACTCAATCCTGCGACGCAGAACCTGACGGCAGCGACGGTTCTTTGCAGCGTGCTCTGGATCTGGTGGCTGGTCTCTGGCAAGAAGCCCCTTTTGCTCGGCTCCCTGACGATGCGCCTCCCGAGCTTTACACTTACGTGCGAGAACTGGAAAATCCCCATCGAGTCTATGCTATTCATCGCGCAAGTCGGCGTCATGACTTCCAGTTCTTGGTTGATAGGCATGTTGGATGATAGCGTTTTCCCCTATCGAGCGACAAATTATACATACTAACCATGCACATGCTGTACACAGATACATCCACCAACTTCGCGATGGCTGCGGCTCTTCATTTTGCATTACCGCCACTTGCTTCACGTGCCGGAAACGTCTAGCAGGCAAAGGTCCTGTACGGCGATACAACCCTACCAGTGCAAGAACGCTGGCGGTATGCTTGGCTAGCCAAAGTCAACCAGACAGAGGTCTTTGCCCACACCTAAGGCGCTCGCATGATCCGCCACCAGCTACCAATAACCTCATTTTCTCTGCTCAGCTGCCGCGGATGCCGTCGTTGGTCCGATCTTCGTCTTCACGAGGCTTGAAATCGCGAAGTCATGTCAAACATTCAACTTCCTTCGAAGACGAGTCGACCCATACCTCATCCGCGCCACGATTGCATACGTCTTCGCCAGAGTCCGTAGAAACCAGCAGAGATGGAGGAACGTCCGCTGGAGGGGACACAGAGTCGGCGATCAGAGAGGACGGCCCATCACGGCGGACCGGAAACAGTACAACGTCTCCGATAGTCAAGATCGCTGAGAAGCCGGTCTGTACAGACCATCGATCTTTCGCAGCTACAACATTTGAAACAGCGGCTTTCAAGATGCTCGAGTGGCTCACGCCGCAAGGGTTGCAGGCCATGTTTGACAAGTATTCAGATGCTCGCAATCTTGACAGGCCTGCTAAATCAGACTCGGATATGAAGGCTGAAGCCTCTGAAGCTTCAGATGCGGTTCCTCCTGTTCCATCCTCGTCGAAGAAGCCCAAGCCTACGAAATGTCGGTCTTCGTCTAAATCGACGCATTCATTGCCTACACCATCATCTGAGGTTGAGCAAAGCCCTCAACTAGCATCAGAAACAGTGCGTCCTGACGAGCATTTGGTTTCGACACGGGATTCTGCGCGGTGTAAACGAAGCTCTCAGAACACCGTGAGGAGCTCGACTGCTCCAAAATCACAGAGAAAATCATCTGTCGAAGCCGTTGCACCATCCGCCACTATCGATACAACCAGACCCTCGAAGACCAGCAATTTCCGCGGGGAGAAGAAGCCACGAGTGTCCAAATTAAGCAACGGGGTAGTAAGCTGCGCGTTTCCAGAAATCCCGCTGAAGCCAGCTTTCTTTGAGAATGTGCCTTGCCTTTCGCCGCCACCCGTCGATGAAGTCGACCCACTCTCCTTGACGTCAGAGAATCGTTCGGACCACAGCACCATTTCCCTACCCAAGAGCCGCAAGATCAAGTCAAGTGGAGAGCACCAGGGCAAGAGCACGGCGCAAGTAGATTCGCCATGGCTGGACTATCCCCTACCGCAAGCTTTGTCTCAGCTGAACGTAGAATTGATAGATTTCATCTGCGACGTGTTCCAAGAAGATCGCTCCAACGAGGTGGACTTCTTTGGCCCGACAACCATGTCTGAAGTCCATCCAAAGCCACATAAGTCTGTGAAGAGGCTGGTGAGAAAAGCCAAACCGGACAATGCCGCAGCCAGTTCCAGTACGAGTGCTCAATGGAAGGCCTTCAACGAACAAACACTATTCAACGTGATGAGTGATCCACATGCTTTAGTGAACTCTTTCACCAAAGATGGCAAGCTCTATGACTCTCAGACCTTATGGTATTGTCTACTGCGAATGACACGTGCAGCTCCCAGCATTGTGCTTCACAGTCTCTGGCTCGCAGCCAAAAGTCTGTTCGTGCCTCCTCAGTCTCTGAAATCCGGACGACTGCCGTGTACGGGATGGTTTGGCAACGGGCCTGGGCTCTCGAATTTCGAGGCAGGCTGTATCATGTCGATATGTTTGCATGCTCTTGTAGCAGCTGTGCCTTGTGCCACGGACTCCAAAACGCTATACGACATGTCTCGCATACGGTCTAGTGGCTCCGTGTTGACCACTCAAGGAGGAGCCGTCCGTCAACCGGCGACCATGTGTCTTGAGTACGATGATGTGTTTTCAAACGATCTTGCCTTGCGCTTGGCCCGCCGCGTCTTCTCGGCCCTTACTGCCCGAAACTGTTTTGCAGACATAGCTAATTCCGATGCCGTCGCGGAAGAGGCCATGGGTGGAACTGATGTGTTAGGCTTGTTATTGAATCAGCTTGACCTCATCGGTTGTGGGCCTACGCGCATCCTCACTTTCACGCAGACAGAACGTTGGCTGCACGAGACTAGGGTACCGACTCTGCTGCTGGATTGGGCCAGAGCTGTTCTTTTGCAAGAATGGAAAGGCCGACCAGAGTATTCTAATGACGGGCCGTTCCACGGGGCCATGTCCCTCATTTCGACTCTGTGTATGTGAACAATGCACTTGAAGAAAGATGACGCACAGACGCATCATACCCCTGTTATCAAGATACTCGTTTTGCTAACATGCTCGTAGACGATAACAGGAACATGCTTCTTGTCGGTGACGTGCAATTTCGAGTAGACTTCTTCTCAGATCGCCTCGACGCCATGGAGGTTCCCGTATCCTGGATATCCTTTACCTCTACTAGACAAATGCACCATCTTCTAGACCATCCGTACCTATTCAGTCCCGATACACTCGTCTCCTTCTTCCGATCCATCAACTTTTCCCGCATGAGCCGGACATTCGAGGAGTCCTCATCTCTCAAGACCCGAATGGCCGCTATTGTTGATCCCGGGAGCTTGGTTACCAACACACATCACAAGCACGTATTGCAGGATTTGCTCAAAACTGCGTCATCACGATATTTGGTACTATCAATTAGCAGGAGCCACGTTTTACGGGATGCATTTGATCAGCTTTGGCGGCGCGAGGAGCGAGAATTGTTGCGGCCCCTCAAGATCCACCTGGGAGAGGGCGACGGCGGTGAAGAAGGGTTTGACTCGGGCGGTGTGCAACAAGAATTCTTCCGCCTGGCCATCGCCGAGTGCCTGGACCCCGAGTATGGTGCATTTACGGTGGACAGCAGGACAAGGATGGCCTGGTTCGTTCCTGGATCTCTGGTCGAGGAATGGAAGTTTGAGATGATTGGCCTACTCATGTCGCTAGCGGTGTACAACGGCCTGACCCTTCCCATCACATTCCCCAAGGCATTCTATCGAAAACTTCTCGGACAACCTGTCGAACAACTGTATCAAATCGCCGATGGCTGGCCAGAACTTGCCAGCGGCCTAACAACCTTGCAAGAATGGGACGAACAAGATGGGTCCGTCGAGGATATCTTTGCAAGGACCTATGAATTCTCCATCTCAGCCTTTGGACACGAAGTCACCCTTCCAATGACCAAGACGGATTCTGCATGGCCACAGGGCATCCCGAAACCTCCAACAAAAAGCTCCCTCGCAGCCGCAGCCGACAATGACGCCCCCCTCGTTAACGGCGAGAACCGAGACGCCTACATCAGCGACTACGTGCGCTACCTAACCGATGTGTCCATCCGACCCCAATTCCGAGCCTTTGAACGCGGTTTCCGAGCCTGTCTGGAAACCAAGTCTCTGAGCCTCCTCACGCCCTCCATCTTACAATCCGTCATTGAGGGCGTCCAGGAGATTGACATCTCAGAACTCCGACGATACGCCCGCTACGTCGGCTGGGACTCATCCCACCGCACCGTCAAAGACTTCTGGTCCATTGTCAAGAAGTTTGACGACACGATGAAGCGCAAACTTCTCGAGTTTGTCACCGCATCGGATCGCGTTCCCGTGGGGGGCATGAAGAACGTGCAGTTTGTGATACAGAAGAATGGGGAAGAAGACGGAGAGGGCGGTCATTTGCCGACGGCGTATACATGCTATGGAACGCTTTTGTTGCCAGAGTATAGGGATAGGGAGGTTCTGCGGGAGCGCTTAGGAATGGCGTTGGAAAATGCGCAGGGGTTTGGTTTTGCATAGCGATTTTTTTTTTTTTCCCTTCCCTCTTTTTTTTAGAAGCAAAAGTAGATGTAAAATATGGAAAGCCCAATACAGGCAAGCGTTCTGAATATATTTTTTTGCTCGCACATATGGCGATACATGTGGTGGGTGACGAAAGTTGATGGATGCCATAGCTGGCTCTTTAGGGTCTATTGCTTTTGTGATTGCAGCATTTGTATCGGGTCCAAGTCAAATGCGGAGTCGAGTCAGGCTGTTACGATGATGGAAATCGTGGTGCTGAAACCTGATGCATCAAAGAAACACAATCGTGTCGTGGCCGAGCCGTTCATGGTCCGCCGTGAAGCCTCGTTCCCTGTCCTTGCCGAAAGGAAGTGTGCCGAGCGCCAACCTAATAAGGAAGTCTGAAGCCCCCAATGGCACGCCCAGAGTCACGATGTGGTAAAGGGCAGAGGATGTATTTTTTTGGACCTATTCGTCGCATGACTCGGCCGTGGTGTCCCTTTCTACCGCCCCGTCTTTATTCCTCTGGCGATGAGAAGAAGCGAGAGATATATCACGGCAGAACTCACTCGACGAATGGGCCCGCAGAAGACCTCTCCTCCCTTTACCGCATCTCGAAACGTAGCGTATCACTACTGCAAGACACCGTTGATGGCGTCGTCGCGCTCATCTCAAGGACACGAGGTTAACGTAACAGTGTCCGGTAACGTGTTCAGCTGTAGAAATCTGGACGTCCATCAGTCCCTCATTTGCCGAACATTCAAGTTAATCCGCTTGTTCCCCATCCACCCTTCCCAATCTGCGTATTCGCCATTCTCAGACGGCCAGTCGCGCAGATACGGGGGGCAAGTCCCTTTAATGACCTTGGGGACCCCATGCCAAGCATAGCGCGCTTCCTTGGTCATGTAAATGGCATCTCCGGACCGGAGCCTCAGCAGCAAATATTTCTTCGGGCCGTGTTGCGGTTGGGCTTTTTCATTCTCGATTTCGGGCGATTCGGAAGCGTGCGAATCGTCGGTACGTTGTTCGGGTTCGGTGTGATGATGGCTGCTGTTTGGCGCAATCATGAAGAGGCAGTCGCATCCGAAGCTCAGGCTGATGAGCCCCTTGTCGGATTCCTCGCTGACGTCTCGGTGCATCATCATAGTGTCGCCGGGGGAGTAGAAGTTCACAATGGCGGCTTCGGCGCGCGTCTCGGGGAAGAGTGTCTCGAGGAAGCGCGATAGATCGGCGGGGAATCGGGGGGGTTCTTGGTCTGGATATACGCGGCTGGTCCAGTCGTATTGGCCGCCGAGAGTGACCCAGTGAAGGCGGCGGGTGAGGACTTGTCGCGCCGTGAGGGGCTTGTGAATGGTCGGGTCCTTGGGGAGGAAGCACGGTGGGGAGGAGTCGGGGGTGAGGACGAAGAATGAGGGCCGTGATGGTGGTGGTGGTGGTGACGATGATGCTGACTCTGGAGAGCTGCTGGTACTGCGAGTCTCTGCCTCGTGGTAGGGCAGCGTGTAGTGAAGGTGCATATTTGTCTGGTGTATTGGATTGGACAGGTCGCGATGCAGCATTCGACAGAGCAGCGATTTCTGAACTTCTGGCGGCACGAGGTTGGGAACGATGAGGAGGCCTATGGTGGATCGCGTTTAGTCTATTTGTTCCACCGGCGACGCAGGCGCATGTATATACAACTACGAGATAACACTTGAACAGCATCCCAAAGAGAAGACAACAGGATCACCATCTGTATCTCACCCAGACATACCGCTCTCCTCGCAAGCAAGTTCCTCCAGAGCGAGCACACAAAACATACATACCTGGTAACAAAGCATGATAAACCACAGGCACATCTCCCCCCGCCAGGCCCGCCAGCTCAGGATCCAGTTCCGTAAACGCACGCTCTACGCAGCCCTTGTCAATCTGACCTGCCGTCTGGAACCCATTCTCTGAGAGAGGCTTGCGCGGATCGTCGATCCTCGAGTCGTGGGAGGCCAGCGCAGAGGGGTCGAGCTTGGAGAAGAATTTCCACTCGGCGCGCATTTCGTCCGATGGTTGCTCGTGGGCGTCTAGCTCGGACGGGGGACCGGCCATGGCGATGATGATTGATGATAGGGGAGATTTCGTTCAGCTTAATTTCCAGTCAGTGAGAAAGCGAGATGGTGAGGTTCCTGATGGAAATTTGATGTGGTTGTGGAGGTTTTGGGATCGCATTGTGGAGCTATGTAAGGTAACATAACGAGATGTGCGACTCGCGAGCCAAGCTCCGAGCCTTCATCTTGATTGTCCCCTGCACATCTTCCATCCCTCTATCCAACACTTCAGAGACTCAATTCTAACTTCCACAGGCCTCAATACAACTGCCATCATTCATCAACGAGTACCGAATCGAATCCAAGCAGCAAAACGAGACAACAGCCGCCGCGTTTCACGTCCCCTTCGAGTAAAGCATGCTGCCCCTGCGCGGCACCCTGCGCAGCAGACTACTGCCGCATACCAAGACAGCTCCATCGCGGTCTCGTCACATTTCCGCGTCAACGCATCAGTGTATAAGGCAACGGCCCGCGATAAGGCGTGCCACTGAATTCCAACATTCCGTGAAGACTGAGTCGCATGAGGGTGCAGATCTCGCCATAGCGCGTCAGCAAGCGCCTTCAACACCAAACACGAGACCTGTCGAAAGCGCCAACGCGAGCGCCGATACAAGCCCAGACACGAGCGCCTCGGGTCCCTACAAAGACATCCTTTTATCTTCCGCCTTCATCGCCCATCAGTATCGTGTTCCCATCGCGACCAGCAACAGCAGTCGAAATGCTTCCACCAGCACCACCAGCACCGCGCACAGCTACATCACCACCCGCCCGCCACCCCTCCTGGCTCGCCAACTCTCCGCGGCAGAGACCTTCTTTATAAGCAAAAAAACCCGATACAAGTTCCTCTACTCGGCCGCACATGCACGACAACACCGCCCCAACATGCATACTCCCGAAATCATCCTCCTCGGGGCCTCCAACGCCGGCAAATCCACCTTCCTCAACGCCATCCTCGGGTCCGCCAGCGCCGCCCGAGTCAGCCGCCGCCCAGGACTTACCACCCTCATGAATGTTTATGGCGTAGGGCCTCCTCCCACCACAAGTACACACCAGCCGTCCGTCTCGAAGGATGTAGACCCCCCGCAGCATAGCCTCATCCTCGTGGACACCCCCGGATACGGCTTCAGGAGTCAACTGAGCTGGGGCGAGTCTGTAATCCAGTACCTCGATCAGAGGACCATGCTACGCGGCGCGGTCCTGCTTCTCTCATCGGAGAAGAAGCTTCTCCCCCATGATAAGTGGATGCTGAGGACCCTTGCTGAGGCGAATACTCGGACGCTCGTCGTTCTGACAAAGGCGGATAAGAGCAAGGCTGGGTGGACGGAGAGGTGTGTCGAAATGGCGGATGACATACAAACCGAGTTGGCGGATTTGAATAGAGAGTTTGGCGGCCGGTGGAGAGATGATGACGATGGAGCAGCGACTGCGCGTGTGTTGATCACGGCGGCGGGCATGGACCTGCCGCATAAGTTTAGGAATGGGGCCGGTATAGGGGGCGTGAGGTCGGCGATTCTGGATATGGCTGGGTTTACAATGACTTCAAAGGTGACGAACAAGGCGAAAACGGTCACCTATAGTGGTCCGATTGTGTCGTTTGAAGATATTGGGTGGACAACGTCGGAGTCTACGACGTGATGGTGTACAGCATTGAAAGATTATGGGAGCGCTTTATGAAGCAAACTACCGTCGAGACGTATTATGATGCTTGCTTGATAATGACCAAGATGAAATTATAAAAGCGGACCAAGAAAGGTCCGCGCGGCGCAGTGTAGTGTCCTACACTCACTTTACCTCTGATATGTGCTACTATAAGCCGCAATTCATTATGATCATGTTATACATGCAAAGAGTTCACCTAGCCACCGTTCTCTTAATTCATCACTTGCCCGAGGGAGACTGTGTGGAGTGACCGGTCCCTGGACGGCTCACCTCTCGTTTAAACTTTTTCGAACCTTTCGTGTCGAACAGGCTCTTCACCTTTCTCAATCTAGCCCACCGCTCCTTGTCCTTTGCATCCCGCACCTTGTCAGCCTCATCGCCAGTCAGAGTTTCTGGTGGACTCGAGACGCAGAGAAAGGGCATTGACTTCCTGGGACTTGGCGTCGAGGGAGCAAGAGATCCAGGGGAGTCGGGAATACCCCTCGGCGAGCTTGGCAATCCGGCCTCCTCGCTCCGTAGCTGACCAACTCTTCTAGACTGACCACCGCTGTAGACGTTGCGCAAATCTGACTCGTTTTTGATGGTTTGGATTAATGTTCTCCACGCCGTCGAAAGTGTCGGTGGCTGTTTGTCCGAGGTCAGAGCGCTTCTGCTCTGTGCGCGGGCGTCTTTCCAGGGACAGAAGAGACGGTGTTCGCGCACAGGGTCTAGGTGGTCCATTGGAGCTGGTACTACAACGTTTCCCTGTTGGTCAACCTCCTTGCTCTTGAACATCCATAGTCCCAAACGCCTGAAACACGTATGACAAGAGGCCGAATTGGGCACCGCTCCTATCCGGGAGTCCATCAAGCCCTGCCAGCCCATCAAAGCCAAGGCCAGCGCGACCCGATTCGGCGGCCTGTCGGACGAATCAACAGAGACAGACTGATCCATGGTCGATGGTGGTGTAGTAAAGAAGTCGGGAGGGAGCTGTGAAAGGACGTCGTCCAAGTTGACTTCGTCCGGTAGCCGTAGGTTAAATTCGTAGGGGAGGGCTGAGCTCCTGGAATTCAATTCATCGTAACGCTGTCGGAGCGACGCCAGTGTGGCCTGAGTGTTCGAAAAGGATAATCGTAGTAACGAATCTGGAGAACCGCGAGTGAGCAATTCGAAATTGTCCCCGAGAGCATTATGGGATTGTAATGCCTACCTTCACAGCCGCGTTTCCGCCATAAGCAGTCTTGCTGATGGGACGAGACGACAAGATCAGAGTATTTTTCTACTAATGCGTCCGCTAAGCCGAGAGGGTCAGTACGAGTTTTCCCCCGTCCGTATATAGAAGGAACCGTGAAAGCCGTATCGAGACTCTTACCAATATCAGAAGATGCCAACGCGGCTGATGGCTTGGCGCTCTCGTCTTCATTTTTGCTCAGCTTGACCACAAGCTCTTTGTGACAGAGAACGCAGCGGACTTTCTCCTTGCCCTGGCATATCCAGCCTCGTTTTGCCCACTCATTCTCGTTTATCTTGTCTGGCTTCGGGGTCCAGTCAGTAATGTCCTGGAACGTCGCCAGGCGTTTGAGAAGCTCGTCTCGATCTCCTGGACAATATTTGGCGGGCGCATGGCTCATCGCCTTACTGTTCGACTGTGCAGCCGATCTCCGGAGGACAACATCTGAAAACGAGGTCGTGACGGACAGCGGGCTATACAATGTCGGGGCGGTTGACTCGGGAAAGCCTAGTCGTCGCCGCTTCTGGAGGATTTCGTCATTGGTGGCAGGGCTGGAGCCATATCTCGGAGGAGCGTTCATGTCGTCTTTGTTGATGTCGGCAGTGGATGGCCGGGGGCTGCTGAGGCCTTGGAGAAGAGCATTAAACTTTCGTTTGGTTGCGTTCATGATGCAGGATAAGCGCGGTTGATGGTGGAGCTGGAAGCAGATGCAGGATCTTGGCCTGGATCGACTACGTGACTACCTCCTACGTCAAGGGAAGAGGTGTAACTGGAAATTGGGACGTTCCTTCATCGGCAGGGGTGACTGTGGGTGCGGATCGGACGGAGACTTGTTGCTCGAGCCGACAGGTACATATGTATACGTACAGCCGTAAGAGAGTCCTGTAGCTGCGATGAACACGATTTCTGGAAAAAGTAGAAGGAGAGAGGTAAATAGACAAGCTGGGTCGTAACTGTATAAAAAAGACGTTTTGCCTGACAATGTTGGGACACAAATTACAATGGTTACCAAAGAAGCTGCCCTCAGCCTTCTCGCGCCACTGACACGCGCCGCGGTTGACGAGCCAATCACGCGCCAAACCTTCAAGTTGCGGAAGTCTGGTCCGCATGACCCACTCGATGGCCCCACCAATTCCATGCCGCCGAAAAAAAAATTGGAAGGCAACAACCCCAGAGCAGCAAACACTGCCAAAGAGTGCAGAGTAAGTTCCTGCAAAACCAGACCCGATTTGCTGGAACATTCCACAGACTTGCATTTTCGATTCACGATTCATCTCCCCTCTCCTGCCTCTTGTGAAACGCATCCAAGAGTCGCTGGCAGGTTCACTGCGTTGCTCCAGCCTCCATCTATAAGCCGGTTTCCACAGTCTTCTTGCACCAACAACGCAAACACATGTCCGGCGCGAGTGCCCGCCCTTCCTGGCTCTTCTCGAATAAAGCCATCAACGACACAAAGGTGCCACCATCAACAGCAGCCAAATCCGACATTATGGCAAAGAAGGACTCCAAGTCAGCTGCTGCCGGCAAGGCGGATAACGCCGCTGGCCCACCTCCCGCCGAACTTCTGAGCCTCGTGGGGAGCTTCCTGAGTGATCTCTCCTTCACCAAAGCACACAGCGCGTTTCAGAAAGCAGTGGAGAAGAAAGGGCTGTCTACTTCGAAAAACAAAAGCGACGACACTCTGGTGTCCATCTTCCAGGCCTGGAAGACGGCCCGTCACGGCAAGCCAGAGACGAAGAACGACGATTCGAGCGATAGTTCGAGCTCTAGCGACAGCGATAGCAGTGATAGCAGTGATAGCGACAGTGAAGTCGAGAAGAAGAAGAAAAATAAGAAGAAAACGAAAAAGACGGAACAGCCTGTAGCTAGTGGCAAGAATCTCAAACGCAAGGCTCCGGTGGAGTCGTCCGATTCGTCCGACTCCAGCGATTCGGATTCTGATTCGAGCTCCGACTCAGATGCTGCACCCAAAGCGAAGAAGCAGAAAACCATCAAGCCTTCCGCAGAAAGGATGGATATAGATCAGGATTCATCCGACTCCTTGTCCAGTTTTTCAGACTCGTCCGACTCGTCCGACTCGTCCGACTCTTCGTCCTCTGACGACAGTCCCAGCTCCTCCGACTCAGACTCAGACTCAGACTCGAGCTCGGATTCCGACTCCGACAGCGACCGCGACAGCGACAGCGATAGCGATAGCGATAGCGATAGCGATGACGGTCCGGCCGTAGCACGAACGGCTGCCCAGATCCCTCTGCCGGACTCGGATGGCTCTTCCTCTGATTCCTCCGACTCTACCTCGGATTCTTCTTCGTCTGAGTCGCATTCTGAAGACGAGAAACCCAAGTTCAAGTCCGCCTCCAAATCCGAGGACAAATCTAAATCTAAGTCCAAATCTAAATCCAAGCCCGAGTCCAAACCTGAGTCCAAGGACAAGAAGGCATCGTCCCCGGACTCGTCGGCCAGCTCAGTTACCTTGGACACCGAATCTCCCGCGCCTCGGGTCAAAAACGAGAACCCCCCTCTTCCGCCGGACCCCATCCTGAAGACTGGCAAGAAGCAGGGCGAACGGTTTTCTCGCATCCCCAAGAACGTCGAGGTCGACCCCAAATTCGCCTCCAACCAGTACGTGCATGTGGGCTATTCGCAGCGCGCCCACGAAGACTTGATTGTCACCAAGGGCAAGGGTTTCACCAAGGAGAAGAACAAGAAGAAGAGAGGTAGCTTCCGCGGGGGTGCCATTGACATCACACACTCTGGGAGTGTGTACTTTGATGATTAGAGGAAATGGAGATTGCAAGTGGAAAAAAACAGCATGGTTCAAGAATGGACGGACCATGTCTTGTTCTTCGAGCGTAAAGCTGGCGCATGTTGCTCAATTTCAGACGGTGTCACGGTACGGTGGCGTTTTAGTAAGATGCGTTCTCTTCCATCTTCAGTTGCTTATTGCTTATAAAAAGTTGAAAACCTTGATCTTTGCATGCGTGAGCTATCCATGTAATCTAGACATTGACCACCCGAGTAGATAATCATCCGTACTGTGTTCCTCCCCGTCACTTATGTACATCAAAACGTCCCATCCTTGCTCCAACTATTGATCCACGAATCGGCCGGCATCTTCACCTCAGTAGCCGGAGCATGTTGCGCCGCCCGATCCAGCATATCCCCCCAGCGCAACGTCTCCTTCAAGATATCATTCTTCCTCTGCACCGCCGGCCACGCCCTCTCATCACGCTTCGCCGCCTCCTCAGCCTCGCGCAACCACTTCCGCCACTGCTCCGTGCTGGGCGCCGCGCCGCTCCTCTCCACCCATCCCGTCAGCTGTGTCTCTCGAATCGCATACCACAACGTCCTCGTGAAAGACGGATGTCCCTCACGCTGATCCCCCACCTGCGTGACTTTATGAGCATCAAGTGCATCCCGCGGCGTCACATCCGCCCATTCATACCGCGAGAGATCCCAAAAATACGCCCGGGGAATCATACCCAGACCCCAATACAGCCCATTGAGAACAATGTAGGACGCCCCGATGAAGACCTTGAGTTCCCAGGTGCAATTCCCGAGAAGGACTACACTGAGCATGAGGAGCATGGTGCCTAGGGCCATGAGCGCGCGGTAGGTATTCCCGCCGACGTAGTACTCGCATTCTTCAGTGCCGGAGTATAACTCCCGGGCGACTTCTTCGGAGCAGTGGACTAGGACGAAGGCGCCTTCGCGAGTGCGGATGAGGACGTCTCCGCGGGGGACTTGGTTTGTGTGTTTGCGCTTCATGAGGATGGGGCGCCAGAAGGACGCGTAGCCGACGACGGTGGAGGCCAGGGAGAGGAGGGAGATGGCGAGGATGGCGGTGCCGTCGCGGCGGAGGACGGCTGTGGTGAGGATGGCGATGCTGAGGAGGCAGGAGAAGATGGAGAGGATGTGGACGGGGGAGAAGAGCTTGGCGGGCACGGCGGGACGGTTGCCTCCCACGGCGATGGTGGGACTGGTGAGGAGGTCTTGGGCACGTTCGCGGACCGTGGACCGGCGACGAGGCGGCAAAGCGTAGCTTGGAGTGACTGGGAGGGTAGTGGCTGTGTTGGAGAGGCTTTCGTGTTGGAATTGGACCGTTGGTTGGCGTCGGGGGAAGGGAGCGGCGATAGGAGGACCTGATTCTTCGTCTTGGTGTGGTTGTTTTGCGCGTCCGTGAGGATGGTTTCTTCTCCCACCGCTTGTCGAGCCGTCGGTTAGATCTTCCGCATCGTCGAGAATCCCCTCCTGTTTTTCACGGCTGTTCTTGTTGTTGTTGTTGTTGTTGTTGTTGTTGTTGTTGTTGTTGTTGTTGTTGTTGTTGTTGTTGTTGTCATCGTCGTCGTTTCGGCTCTTGACATGTCCTGTCCTTGCCACTGCTGCTGCTACTAATCTTTTTGCAAAACGTCCCATTCCCTTTGCCAAAGCTTGAACTCGCCGACCAGTCAGCGTTGTTAGCTCCGTATCAGGCACCGGCGACGCGAACTGCGCCTCGCTCGTGCTATCTGAATGCCGAATCTCCAGAACCTTGAAGCTAAACGGCGGCAAAGTGTCGAGCGGGGTAATGATATTGGCGAAGAAGCCCACCGAATCGAGCGTCGTGCCACTATATACACCCGTCATACGAGCGTGCGTCTCGGGCATCCGCGTCGGTCGCGAGGGCTTGAGCAGAGCCTGCGGCGCAGGTAGGATACGAGGCAGCATGCCCGGCAGAGAGGCGGTGATGGCCTGGGCATGTTCCGCGATGGCCGACTCGCCAATGACGACGAGCAAATTCACCACGTCGAGGGACCAGGCTGACTTGACGTTGGGGAACCAGGCCCAGTCGGGCTCGTCGGGGCTCGACATTGCGTGGGACTGAGCTGGTGGTTTGAAGTCCCTATTACCAGGTGAGGGCTAATGGCCATGACGACGAGGACTAATGGCTGGCTATTTCTATTTTATTTTTTTTGCAACTAGATCTCAACGAGGCGCGGTTGCGTACGAATATGCACATTGAAGACGATGTCACGATGAAAGTGGCGGAGTTGTGTAAGTGTTCTTTGGACGATGGCTGTGGGCGGGCTGCTACAGTAGGTATTTAGGTACCTACCTCCTATAACGTCAGCTCTTGGCACTATAGATTCGACTAGGTATGTACACCGTTACGCGAATAAGATACCGCCGCTTTGGCTGCAGCGCCGCCATGATGCAAGTTCAGCTGAGTCAAGTTGAGTTGCACGTGCTGTACCGTATCTTCCGACGGTCGGACGGTTACCCGTAACCTACGGTAGGCCCATCTTAATTGCGGAATCTTCGGCTCCTCGGCTGGAGCCGTGGCGACTCCACAACGTCTTCTCTTTTAACTTTCAAGTCTTGGGTACAAGAGGAATGTAGCCTTCTAAAGTTCTAAGTTATTCCTTCATCGTCATTTATCGCATCCTTCTGCTTGTCACGCAATTGCAAGGGACATGGTGGACGATATAACAATGCCATCATTGTCATGTATTCATGCGCCTGCCAGACACGGGAACATCCGTTTGTTATGAACAACGCATATATGTCAGCCCGTAGGTACTATCGACCTGGTTCGGCCACCCCCTTAAAGCTCCCCGGCCATCCCCTTGAAGCTTCCCAACAGTCCCAGCAGCGTCATATTTATTGATCGCCCACTCAAGAAATTCAATCCACAGACGCTGCCATTCGTTTATCATACTCTTCTTATCGGCCTCATCCAGGCAGGCATGCTCGATGCTCCACAGTACCAGCTGCTTCCACCCAAAAAGGTCCATATCCGCCCTGCCGATCATAACTTGATAGAAATCGTGCGATAGCGTCGAGCTAGGCAGAAGAACAGAATCCCAACACTGTTAGTCTGTCTTCGGTGTTCTCGTCTCCCCAAGTCCGCTGCCTGTAAGATTTCAATGCCGACTCACCGGTAAAAAGCACCATTGTCTGAGTTGATCGTGCAGTGCACATTGTTCGCCAGCAGCGCATACATGGAGTGGCCGGCCACCCGGGGCGTAAGACCCAGGACCTCGTTGGAGATGGGACACAGCTCCAGACATACACCCCTTCTTCTCATCTGTTGCATAATGTAGGGGTGCTTCGTCAGTGCAAATCCGTGACCGATGCGCTTCGCTCCAAGGAGCAAGGCATCGACCAAATTGCCATCCACATCAGTTCCCATGTCGAGCGTCTCGCCGCAGTGGAAGAGAAAGGGTATATCCACGTTCGCCTCGGCACAATTTTTCTTGAAATCGAGAAGCTCCTTTACGAAATCCTTGAGTGGCCGTCCTTTGCTTTCCTCCCCCGCCAGATCGTATCCTGTAGAGAGTTTAACGTGTCAGTCAGGACGAGGAACGGATCCTGGTCTAAGAATCTCATGGCAAGGGTTGCTTTCGCGTATGGTGTATTTCTACCTGCTATCCACTCCGGCCATTCCTGCTTGAAGCGAAGGCATTCTTCCAGTGACTGTCTGACCTCCTCTGGCGACATCGAACGAGGAGCAGTATATATGACTTTCAAGCCGCCAAAATAGCCTCCTTTGGACGCCACGTCGTGCTGGAATCTGGTCACTTCTTTGATAATGATACCCATGATCCCACGGTTATCGATCCGCGCAGTCCCGTCGTCCTTGTACAGTCGGTTACTTTTCATGAAAGTGGGTCGAATTTCAGCATATTGTATGTTATCTCTCGTGAAATCTTCCAAACACCGACGCGTATATTGGCGATACGCAGTCTCGTAATTGAACAGCCCTTTCATCATTCGCGTCCTGATATTAAACTTCTCCCATGCCCTTGAAAGAAAATGGACTAGTCGTCAGCATTCTAGTGCGATATAACAAGGCTCATGGCTTATGGGACACAGGCGTCTAACTCACCCTGCTGCAGTTTGTAGCACTCCATGTGCCTCTTCCTCATGAAAAAGAAGCTTCTCCAGGAGCCATTCCTCGGGACCTACACGACCGTAATGATTGGTGAATTCGCGCAAGAATTCGTCGAATCGCATTGTCTGGCGCGGACGATACTCTGGCGAGAAGAGATTCCCAGGAACCTCGCGCTCGCGACTCGTGATGGAGAATTGCAGCTCACAGCGGTCGTAATTGGTATATTCACTGTCCGGTACGAGCGGGAGATTGCTTGTGATGAACATTCTGTCCATGCCCTTCGCAATATCCAGTAACACCCGGGGTGGCAAGCATGCGTTGTAGTGGATATGGAGATGACCGCCCTTGGGCATATGCGATGCGATATCATAGAGCGCCGTGCGATGAATCAGATCAATGTTGGAGAGAAAGTGATCGCCCGCAGACCTCTTGTGTTTCTGATTTCCGGGTCTCTGACGAGGAGTGGCCGCGTCGTAGACTTGTTCTTGGTCCTGCCGACGTAGTCCTCGAACAATGGCGTCCACGCGTTTCTCCGAAGGCGACGCTCTAGCGCGGCATCTCGAAGCAAAGTCAAGATTTTTCTCGTCCTCCACAATGATTTGGCGAGCTGCGAAATAACCTGCTGGGTCCATAGCATTGGTAGGCTCGTTTTGCGAAGGTGCAAATCCCCGTGTTGCTAGATCCGCGTGCTGCGATTCCACCGCTATTGTGGCTGCCTTCTTGTCATCGATACTATCTTGCGTGACTTTCTGATAAAGAGACATGGCGAACGCATTGGCAATTGGGATCTTGATGTGTCCCTAATGTTGTGTCTGTCGTACGCTTCGATTGCAACTCATGTGCGATGGACTCATATACACCACAATGCTCATTCTGTTGCAGCTACCTATTACTAAGTAGTAGTTGGAAAGCAAATACAGGGAACGGACCAACATCGAAGCGCATGACACCGCATTATCGAGATGTGTGTGAACATCGCAGCCGGCAAGGCAAACTACCTGAGGGCGCTATTGTCATGAACCTCGGTTGTTTGCCGGCGATGTCGCGGAGCCTTGGTCGAACTGTGGAGGCTGAGCGTGCTAGTCGCATGGCTGAACAGCTGGGAAGCATCTTCAAGGTGACAGTGCGGAGTACCTAGACAAGATAAGCCCCGAGGTGCACTCTCCTGAGTCCTTGGGGTCCGTCGCCGCAAAGTCGCGATGTTGAAGTTGGGTTGCTAATTGTGTGACGCAATGAGGCTGTGAAGTTGGCCAGTCCTTAGCCAGGGGCCGTCTGACAGCTGTCTGAACAACACGGCACGTGCACGTGCTATCTGGAATTTGATCTGACAGGAACACCGCGACGATGGCTTCACGATTCTCCAGTTCAGTGTGTGTTCTTGTTTCAAGATGTAGGGATTTCCGTTTCTGGTAAGACGTGTACGGTGTGTGGGGAGACTTTATTCATCCATCACATAACTAATGTAATTGTCCTTCCATCCTTCCCAAAGGGGTTAGTGTATGCAGCCCCCCTGCTAGCGTCATGGAGGTACTTGGCTGGCTCCCACACCTCACAAGATACATTCGCCTGAGACGAAGATAGAGGTCAACTATAATCTTGTGGCGAACTGGCGGTACATGATCGCCCGTAGGCTTAAGGATGAAATTGAGTGTTGACGTTGTTATAGTCCAATTGTAGATTTGGAGACTAAAATTAGGAACCTCGGTTTATAGAAAGTCGCAGACAAGAGCCGTGTTGGCCGTGTTATTACTACCTAATCTACTGACTGTCTATGCTATCATACAGCATGCTGCAGCCGGCCCAACTGTATTGTCGCACCGGTATATAGGAAATCTGAGCTGTCATCGGCATCAATATCAAAAGGCGTGCCTGGCGCCCCAAGTTGAGGCCCTGAAATGCTGTCTGCTGTCGTCTCCCGAGCTCACCGTGGTTGCGGCGACACGGTATGTACTCTGTTACGCGCGACCGGCAGCGACGAGGTGCGGTTTCGAGCTCATCTTCAGCGCCCCGACCGCTGTCGCCGTCAATATTGACATCAGTGTCACTTTCGTTGGCCTCCTGGCGCAGCAGGCGACTGACCGAGCTGTCGGAATCTTCATCCTCTGACGTGTTCCGGGAGGCAAGCCGCGATGGGCGGTATGACGCGTGAAGCTGAGCGCACGACGGCTGCGTCGCACGCGAAGGTCGCGGCGATGGTGAGGTATGAGGAGCTCATTTTCAAGTCGAGAAATCGGAAGTAAAAGAGGTCGTTTGTATAGCTTCAAAAGCCAGGTCGCGAAGCTGATGATTGACAGGTAGTGGTAGGAAGTAGCGGTGCCGTAATCTGTGTTTTGTTTTTCAAGCACGATGTATCTTGTGAGGTGTGGGAGCCAGCCAAGTACCTTCATGACGCTAGCAGGGGGGCTGCATACACTAACCCCTTTGGGAAAGATGGAAGGACAATTACATTAGTTATGTGATGGATGAATAAAGTCTCCCCGGTGTGTGCAGTCCAAAAGTTACCAACTCGGTTGTCCAGGATGCAGCTGCTGCGCCGCCGCCAAAATATCCGTGCGACGGCGACGGGCAGCACCGTTTGCCTCGTTCGCCCGACTCCGACTACCCAGTACAACCTGGTTTAAACGATACTCGTATAAACGATATCCTCGCCTAACCGATAATTTGGAAATTTTGACTTGGTTTTGTTAGGGAATAACGATAAGCCTCGGTATAGTGATAGTGATAGCGGGTCACCCAAAAATCGCCAATCCTGCACTGCGTCGGTAGGATTTGAGAATTTACCTCAACGCCTTACCCGATTTGGACGTGGAAGTACTTTACTAACGAAATCATTTGTAACTGTACTTCACTTCAAAGGCACTTCCTCCCATTCTTGACCATCGCACGTAATAACTTCACTCAT